>CM019065.1:299445573-299740548 GCA_009667805.1 Leptobrachium leishanense | reverse complement strand
TGCAGCAGCTGTATGCTCATCCCTCACATCACTGCCTTTGAATCTTCATCTTGTATAGTTTGAATACCAGGTCATAGATTACAATTGAACATACTCCACTTTACTTCTGGAAAAATGAAAAGCCTTCCCACCTCCAGTAAATCCCCCACAAGAACATTAAGGGTTATTCAAAGACAATCGCAAAGTCACCGCACGTTCGGTGACTTTTCATTCTCTTCAGTTCGGCACGATTTGGCGATCCCATTTCGGCGACTCCGCTGTGTATTCAGCAAGCACCACAAGGCCAGCGAAGTGCAGGGAAAAGCCGCCGCAAACCCGACTAACACCGCGAACGCGCACCAAAACCCGCAAAAACATCTTGATTAACCCCGCCGAACACGCCAGAGAAATCCGAGCAGCTGCCGATCACAGCACAGAAGAGCAGGCGCCAGAAAAAGCTGACACCGCAGACAAATGGAGTGGAAAATAAAAACAAAAACAGTACGCTTAAGGCTAGGGTCAGACGAACGCAGTGTGAATGCGCGTGCAGCCGCACTTTATCACGGCCATATATAGCAAAACCGTTAACGGGAGTCGTCCCAGAAGACTGGAAATTAGCAAATGTTGCGCCCATTTACAAGAAGGGTAGTAGGGAGGAATCAGGGAACTATAGGCCAGTTCGAGTTAAAAAAAAAAAAGAAATTTTGAAAAAAGTATAGAAAATGCTTAAAAAAATACTAAAAAATCTAGAAATAAAGAGACTCTTTACTGCAGAATATTATAAGCAACGGTTTATTAGATATTGAATTAAAAACTAATGTGTACGTGGAAAGATTATTAACTCTAAATGACCTCTGTTCACAAACGGGCATAACACCAGGTGTTTTTAGTCTGGTAATCAATTTGATACATTGTACACCATACTGAGGGTGGGGTGGTGTCTGCTTCTGATTGAGATTTGAGAATTAATTTCCCTAAAACATCCTAATATGCTGCATTTAACCCTTTCGCTGCTGAGGCTTTACACACTCTGTGCTGAGGTCATTTTTACCGCTTTCGCTCATCATGTTTAACCGCGTTTTGTAGCCATATTTTGATATATGACCCAGACATATTATATATCGTTCTTTCCGGCAGACTTGGCAGATTCATAATATGTCATTATTATATGTATATGTTATGTCAGGTCTGTATATTATAACAAAAATGCAATAAAATTTGAATTTTCAATAATTTATTATGTGTAAAGTGTTTTTTTCACATTTTAACATGCGATCGTTTGTGGGTTATATTTTTGTATGGGGTGCGCTTGTTAAAAAAATTAGAAATGGGGTCTCCTTTCCTTTTTTCTTTTGGGGAAAATTTCACTTTTTTTAACAAACGCACCGCATACAAAAATCGTTAGTAGCATTATTGTTCACATTATAATTGAAATGGGAACAATATTGCTGCATTAACAACACAAAAAAAAAAAAAAAAACTTGTTTATTTTTTTTTTAGAATTTTTTTAATTTTATTTTTTTAAAAAAAACATTTTTCATGCTCAGGTTTGGTATCCTTGGAAAGGCCATGCTCCGGCCGATCCAATGATATCAAACATTAACCCCTAGCTGCCACGGATCGGGAGATGGGGGTTCCAATGAACCCCCTTATCTCCACCATTGGTGGCAGCTAGGGGTTAACTCCAGGACTGGCGTCATCGTGCTATGCACGATGACGCCAGTCCTCAGGGGGAGTTCCTGGAGGCTTGGCCGACATCCAAGATGTCGGCCAGCTCCAGGAGAGGATTACGATCCGGCGCTTTTCAGCGCCGATTCGTGATCCGGCTCCCCAGGGGTTAATCACAGCCACCGTTTGGAAGGGCAGGCTGTGCCCTTCCAAACGGTGCCTGGATTAACCCTCTGCCCCCCGGCAATCGGGAGGGAGAGAGGTCCGAAGGACCTCCCCCCTCCCTTTCAGGCGCTTCCTCCGCACATGCGGGGGGGGGGCGCCTGAATTAGATGTCATCGCGCTGCCGCGATGACATCTAATTGCTCCGCCGGGGTCCCGGAGTGCTGGGCTGACATCCAAGATGTCAGCCCGCACCGGGGGGGCGTAGCAATCCGCCGGAATCCGGCTGCCTCCTGTGCATGGACGCGCTCAGCGCGTCCATAGCAAAGGAGAACCACTTGGCTGGACGCGCTGAGCGCGTCCATAGCAGCCAAGTGGTTAACTGGTGTTTGAAAAAAATTCAAAATAACATCTAAGGCTAGGGTCAGATGAGCGCATTTTGTACGGACTGTGCATCCGTGCAGTACGGACGTACTTACTGACTGACAACAAGGTAGTGGCCAAACAGTCCGTTTTTTTCACTGACGTATTTTTTGACTGATTGACAGAATGTTTTTTCATTTTAATTTATTTTCCCTGCTACGTCAAAAATGCTGGACGTATAAATACAGTCCATCTGACCTCGTTTCATCACTCACATACAAAGCTAAACGGACGTTGCGGACGTGGCGCACTCCGCACGTCCGTTCTAGCAGTATTACGTTCTTGCCCAACCTGCGTCCGTTTGCTGCGTCCGCCATGCATCCGCACTTCTGTGCAGACGTACTTCGTGTGTGGGGCTCCATTGGTCAGATTGCTAGGCTGCCACGGACGAACAAATGTGCGGCAACACGGACGTGATAACTGCGCTCGTCTGACCCTAGCCTTAAGCAATGTTAATTTTCACCTCGGGATTAAACATTCACAGGGTTATTCAGAGAGCGGTGAAAAGCAGGAGAATAACTGGAGAAGTGAAAATTCGAGGTCAAAATAGCCAAACCAGAAAAATTCTCCCATTTAATTCAGTTTCCAAATTGGCTATTTGGTCTAGATTGTTCTCTTCTCCTGCCAGTTCTCCTGGCTTTCACCTCTTTCTCAGGGTTGTTCAGAGAAAGGTGAAAACCAGGAGAATGGCAGGAAAAGAGAACAATCTGGACCAAATAGTTGATTTGGAAAGCGAGATAAGGATAGGGTCAGACTAACGCATTTTTCACAGCTACCGTCAAAAAGTGCATCCGAACGCATTGCCTTATTTTTTCACGGAATGCGCGAAAACAGTCATACGATGCGCATTTTTGTGCGTGATTTTTTACAGATCCAAACCAGGAAACTTTGGGTGTCTGGACGTTATGTTGGCTGGACATGAGCAGGGTCTGACATCTCCAAATCACGCACACACGCCGCTAGTGGACACACAGCACTCTGTACGTCCGTACTAGCGGTTCTGCGTTCTCGAAAAAAATGAATTCATTTTCCACTTGCGTTGCGCAGCCGGACTTTCGTGCGACTGTACTTCGTATATTGGCTGTCATTGCCAGTCATTTGCTGCTAGTGCGGCCGTGATTAAGTGCGCCTAAACGCTAGTCTGACCCTAGCCTAAATGGGAGAATTTTTCTGGTTTGGCTATTTTGACGTAGAATTTTCCATTCTCCAGTCATTCTCCTGCTCTACACCGCTCTCTGAATAACCCTGACAGGGTTATTCAGAGAAAGGTGAAACTCAGAACGACTGAAGAGAAAATTCTAGGTCAAAATAGCCAAACCAGAAAAATTCTCCCATTTTTCTCACTTTCCAAATCGGCTATTTGGTCTAGAATTTTCCATTCTCCAGTCATTCTCCTGCTTTTCACCGCCAAAAAATCAGTAAACTTTTTCTGCGTGTACGAAAATGTCTCCTCTTTTCATACAGACTGCCGCCCCAAGCAGTTGTTTATGGATAGATTAAAGGAAAAGCATTTACCGTCATTTGAAATGTCATTTTTTGGTTTTTACATATTTCTATAGATCCTAGAAATCGGCCACTTCACGTGCAGGTTATGGGGACCTCCTAGGCCCGATATTTGAAGGAATTTTTCGTTTTTATTTTTAACCCTTATTTCATGGAAAACTCACTGTCCTTTTAAAAACTTTTTTTTTTACTTTTTGTCCTGGTTTCCTGTCCCCCAGGGCACTACCCAGACCCCCATACACTTTTTATGGCAAATATCTAGCATATATGCCCTCTTGGAGGGCACTCTAAGGCTGGGGTCAGACGAGCGTAGTGTTCAAGTCTGTGATTGCGCCTAAAAGTACGTCCGTGATAGCATGACAGAAAGCCCATTGGAGCCTGACACATGAAGTACGTCCGCACTGAACTGCGGACGCACAACGGCCGCGGCCCACGGACGCAAGGCAGGCAAGAACGTACAACTCCTAGAACGGCCGCACAAAGTGCGCTGCGTCCGCAACGCTTTGTGTGTGAGTGATGGAACGTGGTCAGACGGACTGCATTTATACGTTCAGCATTTTTCACGGACAAAATGGTTTTGTTTTTTAATTAAGGCTAGGGTCAGACTGAGGCAGTGCGAACGCGCGTTCTGGCGCACTTAATCACGGCCGTAGTAGCAGCAGATGTCGGGCAATGACGGCCAATATACGAAGTACGGTCGCACAAAAGTCCGGCTGCGCAACGCAAGTGGAAAATGAACGCATTTTTTCGAGAACGTGAAACCGCAGGTACTGACGTACAGAGTGCGCTGCGTCCGCTAGCGGCGTGTGTGCGTGATTAGGAGACGTCAGACGCTGCTAGTGTATGGCCAACATAACGTCCAGACACAAAAAGAGTTTTATTGATGATCCGTACAAAATCACGGACGAAAATGCGCATAGTATGACCGCTATCACGTATTCTGTGAAAAAATGCGTCCATTCGTTCGAACGCACTTTTTCACAGACAACATAAAAATGCGTTCGTCTGACCCTAGCCTTATTTTCCCTCCTACATCCGTCAAAATATACGTCAGTGAATAAACGGACTGTGTGGCCACTACTGTGTCTTCCGTACGTCCGTGTGCACGGACGTACAGTCCGTAGAAATCACGCTCGTCTGACCCTAGCCTAAAAAACTAATTTTCAGCCCCATTGACTTGTATGGGGTTCGAGTTCGGATCCAAACATTTGGAAAGTTCGGGTTCGGCTTCGAACCGAACTCGGGGAGTGTTCGGCTCATCCCTACTTACAATCTGGAGGAGCAGTTTACAGACGACTCATATCTGAGAGCTTTATTACTGTGCAGCTCTGGCTTTATTATACACCCTGGAGGAAGGATCAAACTCTCAGGGACTCATTACTTACCTCCCTGGTGTCCCTGCATGGAGGCTCCAGCCCCTCTCTCCTCTGATCCTGTTGCTCAGTGCAGCCTCAGATCCAGCTGCTCAGTGCAGCCTCAGATCCAGCCCTTTCCTGTGGCTGTCAGGCAGGCATGGAAGGAGACGGATCACCACGTGACACGCCCCTGACACATGACTGGGAGGGGCAATCCACAGGGCTTCTGCCCAGTGTGTGCCTCTGCAAATCGCGATGTCTGCATTCACTGCACACATCGTGATTTCAGTTCTGGAAGTCAGCCTGGCATCTGCACTGCTTGGGGGGGGGGGAAATTGCCCTGTTGCCCCCCCCCCCCTGGATCTGCCCCTGCAGTAGTGGGGAAATTAATGGAAACCATGTTAAAGGAAAGGATTGTTGAACACAGATTACAGGATCAGAAACAACGTGGGTTTACCTCAGGGAGATCATGCCAAACTAATCTTATTGATTTTTTTGATTGGGTAACAAAAATAGACAGGTGGTGCAGTAGACATTGCTTATTTAGATTTCAGTAAGGCTTTTGATACTGTTGCGCATAGAAGGCTTATCAATAAATTGCAATCTTTGATCTTGGATTCCAATATTGTTGAATGGATTAGGCAGTGGCTGAGTGACAGGCAACAGAGGGTTGTGGTAAATGGAGTTTATTCGGCGCAAGGTCTTGTTACCAGTGGGGTACCTCAGGGGTCAGTACTTGGACCCATTCTCTTTAATATTTTTATTAGTTGCAGAAGGTATTAATGGAAAAGTATGTCCTTTTTGCTGATGACAAAGATTTGCAACAGGGTTGACGTTCCTGGAGGGATCAGCCAAATGACAAATGATTTAGGTAAACTAAAAAAAAATGGTCGGCACTGTGGCAATTGAGTTTTAATGTGGATAAGTGCAAGATAATGCACCTGGGACGTAAAAACCAAAGGGCTGAATATAGAATATTTGATACAGTCCTAACCTCAACATCTGAGGAAAGGGATTTAGGGGTCATTATTGCAGAGGATCTAAGGGTAAGTAGTCAATGTAATAGAGCAGCAGGAAATGCTAGCAGAATGCTTGGTTGTGTAGGGAGAGGTATTAGCAGTAGGAAAAGGGAAGTGCTCATGCCACTGTACAGAGCACCGGTGAGACCTCACTTGGAGTACTGTGTGCAGTACTGGAGACCGTATCTCCAGAAGGATATAGACATCTTAGAGAGAGTTCAGAGAAGGGCTACTAAAATGGTGTACGGCTTGAAGGAAAAAAGTTACCAGGAAAGGCTTAAATGATCTTAACGTGTAGCTTGGAAAAAAAGACGAGACAGAGGAGATATGATTAGAAACATTTAAATACGTAAAGGGAATCCACAAGGTAGTGGAAGGGAGTATATTTAAAAAGGAAACAAAGTAGCAAATCAAGAGGACATAGTCTTAGATTAGAGGGGCAAAGGTTTAAAAGTAACATCAGGAAGCATTATTTTACCGAGAGGGTGGTGGATACATGGAACAGCCTTCCAGTTTAAGGCTAGGGTCAGACGAGCGTGATTTCTACGGACTGTACGTCCGTACAGAAGACACAGTAGTGGCCACACAGTCCGTTTATTCACTGATTTATATTTTGACGGATGTAGGCAGGAAAATAAAATAAAAAGCAAAACCATTTTGTCCGTGAAAAATGCTGGACGTATAAATGCAGTCCGTCTGACCACGTTCCATCACTCACACACAAAGCTATGCGGACGTTGCAGACGCAGCGCACTTTGTGCGGCCGTTCTAGGGGTTGTACGTTCTTGCCTACCTTGCGTCCGTGGGCTGCGGCCATTGTGCGTCCGCAGTTCAGTGCGGACGTACTTTGTGTGTGGGGCTCCAATGGGCTTTCTGTCATGCTATCACGGACGTACTTTTAGGCGCAATCACGGACGTGAACACTACGCTCGTCTGACCCCAGCCTAAGTGGTAGGGGCCAAAACAGTAATTGAATTTAAGCAGGCATAAGGCTATCCTAAACAAAAGATAAATCCAGGTAACATATCCATGTAATTGGGCAGACTAGATGGGCCGAAAGAAACATAGAAAATGTCGGCAGATAATAACCTAAGTACGGGCACACGAAAGTTCGGCCGGGCAACGCAAGCGGCAAACAAATGCATTTTTTCAAGAATGTGAAACCGCTAGTAATGACGTACAGAGTGCGCCGTGTCAGCTAGTGGCACGTGTGCGTGATTAGGAGACGTCAGACGCTGCTAATGTCTGGCCTACATAACGTCCAAACGCACAAAGTGTTTTATTGATGATCTGTACAAAATCACGGACGAAAATGCACATCGTATGACCGCTATCCCATGAAAAAAAATACATCCATTCGAACGCACTTTTTCACAGACAACGTGAAAAATGCGTTCATCTGACCCTAGCCTTAATGTTTGAAAAGTTAAACGCTGTTTGCAAAGAAACTACAGAACGAAAATGTCTGAAATTTACATATAAAAAGATCCAATTAATGATAAAAAGGGCTGTTACAGAAAAAAAAATTAAAAAATCCGAGAAAGAAGTTTCGCTAAGAAATCCCAAAACATGTATAAAAGATCCTAAAAATATCTAAAAAGAGTTTTTACTGCAGAATATTATAATAAACGGTTTATTAGATATTGAATTAAAATGGTAATATTTTTTAACATTGAAGCCTATGGGATTCTCCTTAATAAACCTCTTGAATTAAACCACCGAATGGCAGGGCAATTCAGCAACCTTTCTCAGCTGGCTTTTGTTCTCTGAATAGACGAAGCATTGCTTCTCTATGGGGATTTCACTGCCAACGAACAGGCACCGTAAGTGCAGGTAATTCGCCAACATTTGGTGAACTGCCTGCTCTCTGAATAGCCGAATGGCCAGGAAAGGTATGCTGAATTTCACTGTTTGGTTACCATTCGGCCACAATTCGGAGCGCTTTGAATAACCCTGATTATGTTCTTCCATTCCGCTAGAATAACGACTGAGCCATGAGAGTGGAAGAGCAGTCTTCTAGGATGGTCTTCCTGTTCACTCCTGGCAGGTGATTGTCAACACGCTGGACTTTTGACTCCTGAGGTTACATGTCAATGAGGGGTAATCAGGCAGAAACCCTTAGGAAGTAGGGATGTGGCAGTGCCTGCCTCTGGAACTGCAGTTATAATCCCAGGGATAGATTCATTTGGTGAATAAAATAACAATGAAGGCAGACATGTTTGCATTTTTGAATTTAATTATGTGTACGGTGAAATCTTAACATTTCTTTAACTTTGCAAGAATAGTTCTACGCATTGTACAATTCATGCCTCTTTTTATATGAATACTTAACTAATTGTTGTCAGAACCAAAGTGACTCATTGATAAATTACTTTGACAAGAAAATTACAAGTACAGGAAACTTTCACTTGTAGCCACACACACTTACATTTTTCTAGTAAAGACATTTTAAGAGATTAAGGATATAAATCGCAGCGCAATGAAGAAAAGGGAGAAAAAGCCTAACCTAAACCAAGTGCCAAACATCTACTCCATTATAAAAAAAAATTGAGAAAGATTGTATATCCACAGTGCAAGAAAGATCATGTGCAAATCCAAAAGGCACAAATGTATCCAATGAGGACCTGATGTTTGATAAAGGAGCATGGATTACGTCAGAAAGGCCTTCACTTTCAGGTACACAAAGCAAGCACTTGTTATCCATAGATCCAGAATGGATCTGATCTTTAAATGTGTATGTGGTTACTGGCCCAAGGAAATGCTTCAACAGAAACCCAAAAGACCCCTACAGGGGACAGGAGTTCAGGTAGGGCTCCAAGCCATGGGCATAATTGTGTAGAGCAGGGAGCTCAATCTTGGCCCTCCAGATGTTTTGGAATTAAATCTCCCATGGTACTCTGGTCAACAGAGCCTTGTGGGAAATCTATCTTAAATACATCTGGAGGGCCATGGCTGAGCACTTCTGGTCTAGAAAATCCAATCCTCTGGCTCTCACCAGATGTGAAGAGTACATGTCAAGATGTTACATTTATACCCCTATCCTATAAGATTGTAAAATACTCCTGTAAAGTACATTTGCACGTTTGTCCACTAAACATTTAATGCAAATATGGATGAATAAGATGAGTGAATGTAGGTTCATCAACTAATTTGCTTTTTGTTTCGATGTCCAAAAAGGAGGTTTTGTAAGAAATATTACTATTGGTTTAATGTCTAGAAGATGGTCAAAGTGAATATTTTGGCATTACTTGACAGAAGGTCAATCCCAATACTTTGCCCATGAATGTGTATTTTGCCCGGTGGGGAAAGCCATTGCCATAAAGGCACAGGATAAACCTGTTTATGCAGAAGATATGGCGCACAACACTGGTGCTCCATCATGTCAACAAAATATTTAAGTGGCAACATATGGAGGAGGTTGTCTTCAAGTGTCAGACAAACTTTGTTCTCCAACACCACAACTGAAGGAGGGCAGTTGTCAATAAGACAACCATTTTTTTTACCGGATCTTAAAAAAAGTTTTAAAACGCTAAGCAAATGTTAGTATTTATAAGCAATCTTAAAACCTCCTTCCTGGCATCGAAAGACCCTTAGATATTAAAAACGGCAAGACTGCAGTATTAAAACATCTTGTAATGCATGTTGACAAGTGATCGTTTCATCTATACATTGTTGGATTACATGCTTTAACAGCCAACTGTTAATGGGGCTCTATCCAACAGCAAAGTTTCAGTGATAATTCCCCATACCCAAAATGAAATACACATAACCATGTTGTGTCAGAAGAAAAAAAAAAAATTCTACAGCCCTTAGAAATAAATTGTTCTGCCCAATATAATTTAGTTATGTCTGATCACTACTTGATTTTTCTCTTTACTACTGATGGATTGACCATTAATACCATATAAATTTTAAATCCATGTGATCAATGCCCATGCCTTTAAAGAGTCTCCTGTTAATTTAGAACATTATAGATACCTTCAAATGTTCTGACAAGAGTCCTTGGAGGGGAACAAACACTAGTGACAATGGTGCTGGCTAGCGGCAGGTACATTTGGTGGCAATCATATCTTGGTACTCTTTATAGGCAATTGAGTTATCTGGTTCAATGATTAAAACACTCATTGGTTTGTATTCAGAAGGAACACATGATGGTCTGGGAATGGTGGAGTCCAGTTTTTCATAGATTATGTTCTGCACCACAGTATGAACAGGAGAACCATATTTGTGTCCTGTGACCCTTGGACAATCTCCTTTGCAGTAGTCTGGGCTGTAATGATGGGGTGCCAGTATCCACTTGTCCCAGTTGAGCTGGCTGAATCGCAGCCTGAATTTGTGAAGGTCACATTCATGTTGATAGTACACGAGTTGTTTGAAGTACTCACTGAAATTATAAGTATTAAATACACCTGTCTCCTGCTGCTCCTCTTCCATCACACCATCTTCATCCCTTCGGTGGCGAGATGCTTGACGCAAAGGCCAACCATCTCCCAAGTTATCAATGAAGTTTGATAGCAGGTCTCTTGTTTCATACCAAGCAGAAGTGTCCACCACCTGGATGTTATTCTTTCTGTGGTAGGCTTTATTGCTGGTGTCATTTAGATACAGTAATAAACATGGTGGAGACCTTGAGATTTTAAATAGTCTCTCCTTTCCAAAAGCATACGGCTTGTTATTCTGTAGGCAAGTTAGATTGAAGGTCAGGTGGATTTTTTGTTTGTTATATGATATAAATGGTTGAAGAAAGGATGTCACATCTATCTCAACCCATCGTTTTCTTCTCTGTAGCTGGAATTGGAAGAAGTGCGGTGCAATGGGACAAACTGGACTGGTGACATCATGGTCCAATATTTCTAAGCTACATGAGCAGGTGATGTTAGAAGCAGAAACCTGTTTGCTAATTGAGTAGAGCAAAACAGACTGGAGGTTCTGTTCCATTGCAGATACACGGCCCATGTTGAAAATCAAATCCAGCGATTGCAGGCCTCCTAAAAATGAGAAGAAGAATTGTCAAATATCTCCAGGTATGGTATGTATACATACATTTTTTATTTCAGGAAGAGGAACCAACATGACCCCAGCCAGGTTCACCTTTGCTGAAATGAAAGTGCACAAACATGAAATCTACAAATGTCAGATTTATTTAAAAATAAGTTGAGCACAACTCCAGGCTCCCACTTGTCAAGCGATGCTTTGGCATACAAGTCTGTGCCACCAAACATCTGTTAAAAACATTGAGCTGGAGAACAACTGCTCCCCTAATGGACACAAGAAGCTGATGTACTGGAAAATGGAGGGCACGTTTCCCAAGTAGAGACATTCAGCTAGAAGATGATGGGTTATCACAGGGGCACAAGTAGTGGTAGGAATTGTGCAATTGTTTTTTCTTTACTTAATATTTTACACATTATACATTCATGTTTGGCATCATCGGAAGGGACAGACCATCCTTTCCAGTGACACTTCACTTGACCTTCTGAGGAGTACATTATGGGGATGCAGGGGTCCAAAGGACCCCCTGCGCTCTTCGCAGCAGATTATGTTTTTGATGAAACGCGTAATAACGCATTGCTCCATCCCCTCCAGACTTGCTATGGGAAATGAGAAGGTGAGATAAAGTTATTAATATTGCTGCATTATTAGTGATCAATACTGCTGATTTTGGAGACCAGAATTTTTTTTATTTTCAGATTATCTGGTCATGGATGGTATTGTTGGAAAGGTCAGGATCTGGCCTTTCCAATGACATTACCTCGTACGTGACACTGTTCAAGAGATACAGGGCTCCAAAGTAGGAGGGCAGGGGGAACACCCCTTTTTATGACATCACACGCATGTGCAATGATGCTGGTGGCCAGGGTAGTCTTACAGCAAGGGCTTACATGCAAGATGTGAGCCCTCTGGTTGAAGCCCCATATCATCATCAAACTGGGGCAATACGTTGGTCCGCCCAGGCTTTCAACCCCCACAGGCACCCAGGGACAAGTGACCCCCCCTCCCTGCCCTCCCCTTGCTACGCCACTGCAAGTGTGAGCTTGTGCTGAGCTCCATTGAGTCCTAAGGATTCAAGAGTAAGTACCAGCAGCGGTGCATAGCTCAAGTCATAAGAATAGTGAGCTATTAATACAGTGGTAAGAAAAGATAAAAGGGCGCGGGCAAGATAAATTGGCCGGCGATTATTTTTTTACCCCCAGCCATGAAATAGAGCTCAAGTTAACACTAGAACTGGCAACAAAGCCACTCCAGCAACATCTATTGCATTTTATTCTTTGTTTGCGAATGCGCTGTTAAGCAGGGTCACTTAAGGCGAGGCCCCTAAGCAGAGATGGCAGCACCCTGCAATGTAGCACATGTAAATGTATGTATGTGCACTTTAAATCATAGACTACAAACCAACTCAAAAAAGACACTCCAGGAATTTTAATCAGAGAGGTTAGGGGGCTTGGAGACCAACAACTCCCTCCAATAGAGGCCAAGCCAAATTCAAACAGTTTTACAATTAGTATTGTACCCCCACGCCAACAACCTGCTCATATCAAATGCTATGAACAGGAAGTCATACTTTATTTCCCTTCTGAAACTAGACCGGTCACCTTTGGCAGCTTCAAAATCATGAGTATGAGAACTATGAAGCCGAGGAGCAATTCAGGAGAAGTAGCCTTGAGTTGCTGCATTATACACGGAGGACCAATAAGAGAGGCTCATAGAGAGAGGGGGCTGGGCTTTGTGGTGCCTCATTAAAACCGTCTCCGTTATTGTGAAGACGTTCTGGGGTCCTGTCTGGAGCGGGAAAGTCAACAGTGGGCAATTCATGAGGAGGGATCGATTGATGGCATGGTCAGAATGATGTGTCACCAACGACATCCATGTCCACAAGAACGGGCATGACATCCCATGTGAACCAAGGTGACAAGCTGGCTGAGTAGCTATATTTTTTTTTTTGAGAAAGGATTTTACAAGGAAGGATACATTGAGATTTCTCTTGTTTTCAAGAATGTCCTGGGTGGCGAGTATGTACCGTTAGGTGTCTTGCCAAGGACACTTACTGGAGAGGTTGCTCGCTGGGATCGAACCCATGACTCCACAGGCTCTCTCCACGCAGAGCAGTGACATTACCTCTACTCCACCCAGCCGGCTATTCAGGGCTGCTCATACACAAGTGCTGTATTAATGCTCAAATATGGGCTTACAGACTTGATTTTATCCATTTCAACACCGTTCGCATCAAACCGGTACTCTCTGCATTTTCACGTTGATTCACTAACCTTCAATATAGTCTTGAATTGCACAGGACGGTGAATTTTGGGAAGATTCGTCTATTCTCTAAGCTGTCACAGGCGAAGTGACATCAAAATACTGTGCAATTCGCCGCAATTCAGAAGCACCGAAATTCACCAATAGAACACCAAATTGCACTGAAATTCCATTGACATGCCCTGATTTTCAGTGTTACAATTTGACCGGTTTAAACAGGTGAATCCCATGTCAATGCAATAAATGGAGTTTTTATAAAAAATAAAATTTAAAAAAACTTTAAAGAATAAAAGGTTATAACATGATTTATTATTTGGACACATTTGATAAATTCCATAAAATAAATTTTAATTTATTCTCCTATTGGGAGAATAGGGGTATTTTTTTCCAATTCAATGGTTATCTGTGCAATTCGGCGGTTTTCCGACATCTGATAACTACTTTGGCGACTCCAATTTCAGCAAAACATTGTGACTATTCGTTAAATAGGGAATTCACTTTATCGGCAAAATGGAATAGCAGAAATGCAGCGAACAGCGAAGTAACGCAAAGCACTGAAATTGCACGAATGGGGTAAAACGGGATAGGTCTCCTCACCCTGGCAAGCTACCTGCAAACCCAGACTGTTCCTGGATAGTTTGAATCCTTAGCCATAGGTGTACCAATTTGAGTGGTCAACTCCATGGGGGTCCCCAACATTCACCCGCGAAAGTTTTTCAAGTGGCAGGTAGTTCCAGAACTTTAAATACACTTAAGGCCGGGTGCACACTAGGTGGTTTTTTTTTTGTGCGTGCTAACGCGTGTTATGACCCTCATGACGTTCGTTGTAGCATATAATTATGCGGATAGAGGAACACACACAACGCGTGCAACGCATAACGCGTGCTGAAGATGTCAGTCATGGAAACAAAGGCTGTTGCACTAGCATTGACGCGAGGTTGGCCACATGCGGAATGTCAAATGCAGCACGCCTGCACACTTGAATGACCGTGTGCAAATTAGCACACCTGCACACTAGCGACGCCGGGCACGTTGGGTAGGGCAACATTTTTTTTTTTCCTTCAACTCAAGTTCAGTTTTATGACGTGCGTCAAAAATAACGCATCGTCTGGAGTCTACCATCTCTTCCGTCATTAACACAGGCGTGTCGTTTTTAACGCACGCTAGTGCACACAAAAAAAACCGCCTAGTGTGCACCCGGCCTAAAGAATGCTCTAGTCTATAAAATGCATACCCAAACAATGGAAATCCCTTCCCTACACCCTGTGGTCCATTACAAGTCAAATATGTCAGCCCAGGCTTCATGCAGGGTTAACAGGTACAGATAAAAAGGAGAAAAGCACATCCACAGCAGAAGCACTACAGTACACCAAAGGGATTACGGTGCCTTGAGAGTCTTTCCACAGCTATCAAACATGGTGCCAGCATAAGCACACCTGTATTATGCATTTTCCGGATTTGCAGAGGATTGGAATTTGACTTAAAGTTATTACAAGGAAAAAAAATTATCAGGGCTACTCAGGTGAAAACCTTGAGAATGGTTGGAGAATTGAAAAATCTAGGTCAAAATAGTCAAACCAGAAAAATTCTCCCATTTATCTCACTTTCCAAATTGGCCATTTGGTCTAGATTGTTCACGCTCCTGGCAATTCAAGGTTTTCACCGCTCTCTGAATAACCCTGAAAGATTGGCTTGGAATATACGATCTCCGCTCACTGACCTTGTCCAGCAAACTTGCCTCTTGGCTTGCATTCGGTCCTTGGCGTGAATAGCCGGACGGTGTTGTACTCCGGGCTCTTGTGATCCTTGGGGATCCCTTCCTTGGTGGCAGACATCTTGTACAGCCTTTTCATGTACTTTATGGCTACTGACTGGGGAGCTGGAGTTCCTTCCATCCACTCTGGTCGTACAGACAGCTCCTTCAGCAATGGAGGGAGCAGATTGTAAACCTGTGTGTTGTGACCCAAGTTAGAAACACCTAATGAAAAGGAAATTAGCCATGCAGTGTAGTACAAGCACAAAAAAAGCACTTTGGTAACAGCCATTCCTAGGAAGAGAGTCAGGGCAGCTATCCAAATCCCTCCATGACCATTCACAGCTAGTTTAGGGCAGAGGAGGGCCAACCCTCACCCCCTTAAATAAGCTTCAGCTGTGTCTCATAGGAATCCTTTTAACTTTCCTCTTGCTGTGGGGTAGATTTGTTTTCCTGGACATGTTTTACTATATCATTCAGAGGGAAAGCAACTGTAAACTGCTCTAAATTTATAATTCATATAATGCTTGAGGTAAAATAATCCCTTAATAATCTCAGCTCCTCTGGGATTCCTCTTTGATTTCTTACCTGCAGCATATGAATTCTGCATGCTGCAGGGTTGCATTTTTCATGCGCTGCCCATCAGCATCATATGACTAGGAAAACATGCCGGATCTGCCTAGTCTGGAGACTCTAGAATCACTGAAGATAATTTACGCCACAAATAAAATCAACACAGTATATAAATATATAATATAATGAAGTCTTACAACCTTTCTTATCACCAAGACACACCCTGTCTGTTTGCTCAGCTTGGAAATGAAATGCATGTAAGTCTCCTTTAAAGTCTCTTCAATGCCATGTGGCTGAATCATGTTTGCTGGATGTATATAACGTGTTATATTTTAGTTTTATAAGAAATGTAAATTGATGTGTGACGGTGTCATACAAATGTTTTATAAGCTTTATAGGTCGAGGCGTGACTGTTTTGATATCCCCACCAAATATTTGATATGCATAGATCAGTGATGGTGAACCTTCGCACCCCAGATGCTTCTGAACTACATACCCCATGATGCTCTGCCATCCATACGTGTCACAGAGGCTAGGGTCAGACGAACGCATTTTTCGCGTCGTCTGTGAAAAAGTGCGTTCGAACGAATGGACGTACTTTTTCACGGAATACGCGATAGTGGTCATACGATGCGCATTTTCGTCCGTGATTTTGTACGGATCATCAATAAAACACTTTTTGCGTCTGGACGTTATGTTGGCCGGACATTAGCAGCGTCTGACGTCTCCTAATCATGCACACATGCCGCTAGCGGACGCAGCGCACTCTGTACGTCAGTACTAGCGGTTTGACGTTCTCAAAAAAATGCGTTTGTTTGCCGCTTGCGTTGCGTGGCCGCACTTTCGTGCGGCCGTACTTCGTATATTGCCCGTCATTGGCCGTCATTTGCTGCTATTACGGCCGTGATAAAGTGCGGCTGCACGCGCGTTCGCACTGCGTTCGTATGACCCCAGCCTAATTATCACGGAAGAAAGAAATACACTGCAAACAATATCACACACACCTTCGGCATGGATCTACTTCCCAATCCTGCACACACCAAAGACAATGTGCCGACTCCTTCACGTGGTTAGATCAAAAAAGGGTTTTATTCCACAGTGAGCAAAAGACCTTCGTAACGTTGTCTGTTGCTCACTGTGGAATAAAATGCTTTTTTGATTTAACCGCGTGAAGGAGCCGGCACATTGTTTTTACTAATTATCATGGGACACGTAGTTATGAAACACCTGGGATGCCAAGGTTCACTATCGATGACATAGATCATTAGAACTTTTGTGAAATATACAAAAGGGGTTTATTAGAGAGTCGTTCCCTGCACTTCGGGAAATCAAAGTTCCCCACCCTGCGGTGAATTCAGCATTCACCACAGGGTCCCTGTAGTGCAGGGAAAACCTGCAGCAAACCCGCTGCATTCCCGCCCAAAACCCACCGAAAACCCTCTGGAACCGCCGCAAAAAACACACAAAACATGCCATAAAAAGCAGATGAGCCGCTGGTCACAAACCAGACCAGCTGCCGGAAAAAGCCGACAAGCTGACAAACGGGGTAAAAAAAAACAGACAATAGGATTTAAAGTGTCAAAATTGAAATGCTGTTTGCAAAAAAGCCTACTGAACGAAAATGCCTGGAATTTACATATAAGGTCCCATGAATGATAATAAAAAGGTCTTTTACAGAATAAAGAAAAAAATGCTTTAAAAAAAAACAGAAAAAAGATTTTGCCAAAAAAATCCAGAAAAATGCCTAAAAGATCCTAAAAAATCAATAAATAAAGAGATTTTTTACTTCAGATTAAAATAATAAACAGTTTATTAGATATTAGATAAAAATAAGAATATTTTTAACATTGAAGCCTATGGGGTTCGCTTAAATAAACCTGCCGAATGAAAGCACCGAACAGCAGGGCACTTCGGCAACTTTTCACAGCTGTTCGGTGTTTTATGAATAGATGACCCATTGCTTCTCTATGGGGGATTTCACTGCCATCGAACAGGCACCATACTTGCTGGCAGTTCGACAAAATTGCCGGAGAAACCCGACTAGCCACCAATCACAGAGCAGAGCAGCCGCCGGAAAAACCCGACACGCATACGATTGAGGTGAAAAAAAAACCAGTACGCTTGAAAGTTTGAAATTTGAAACGCTGTTTGCAAAAAAACTACTGAACGAAAATGTCTGGAATTTACGCATAAGATCCAATGAATGATAATGAAAAGGGTTGTTACAGAAAAAGAAAAAACGATTAAAAAAATAAAACAGAAAAAAAGTTTGCAAAAAAATCCCAAGAAAATGCCTAAAAGATCCTAAAAATCTATACATAAAGATACTTTTTACTGCAGAATATAATATTAAATGGTTAAGGCTAATGTCAGATGAACGCAGTCAGAGCGCACTCTGCATGCGTACATAATGGACGGACGAACTGACGGAAGATACTGTAGACGCCACATGGTCTGTTTTTTTTAATGGATGTAGAACAAAAAAGGGAAAAACAAAACCAAAACACAAAACCAGGCACCCCAACACACACACAACTCCCATCAACAAAACCAGCCACATGTGTACTTTTGTTCAAAGCATGAGGATGGATATGGTATCAGTTTGCAAAATCACTTAAAAAAAATTATTCAAAAAGAATCTACACTCGCCTCTTATTGCACAGTACAAAGGACACATGAGTACACACCATCGGCAGATTCATAACATATCATTATTATATGTATACGTCATGTCCTGCCAGAATGCTATAACTAAAAATATTTTTGAAAACATTAAAAAAAGTGCGTGTGATTTGTTTTTTTAAAAAACATTTTAAAGTTGGGGGCAGGTGCCAAATATAGGATCCACCCCGGGTGCCAAATGTTCTAGATACGCCCCTGCCTGTAGGGAATAGGGTCCCTACTGTTTTACATTACAGAGCTCCCTTAATAAAGCATAAATGTTTAGGTGCAATCTCAAAGTTAAACATTAGATGGTGCTACTGCTACTTGAAAATATGTGGCTTGGTATTGACTTCTCTTTGCTGCAGTACGTTTCAGGAGTGAATGAGTTTTATTTATGTTATTATAATTTCTGGTTAAATGAACCAGCCATGGCTTACTCAGTGTAGTTTGATTTTGATGGGGATTTCAATTCATTATTTATATTGTGCCAAACTGCTACAATATATATACAGTATATATATACAGTATATATATATATAGTGTGTTTATTATTGCAGAAGCCACTTGCACATCATAGCAATTCAAAGAATTGTATCCCAGAGCTCCTGTGCCATTCCCCATATGCAGCAAGGAATTCTGGGTAGGATATGCAAATGACCCCTTTCTCACTTTTATGTATCCTGGGTCTGTTATTACACAGAGCCCTAAAATCAATACTATGCCACACTGTGGCTTTCTAGCAGAGATAAGGTTTATGCAACTGGTCAAAGCCACTCCTAGGACAGCGCTGTTTTGAGTTTGTTGAACCCTCATCAGCTAGGAGGTAGGCATGATGACCAGTTGCAGTGGATGCTTGGACCGTACGGTTAATTAGTATCTACAAGGGTTATATATTTGTTTTAGAATAACTCTCTATAACATGATCACCCCCATTTGTTAATCATATCAAAAGCATAAGGCTGCTGTCAGACGAGCGTAGTGTTCACGTCCGTGATTGCGCCTAAAAGTACGTCCGTGATAGCATGACAGAAAGCCCATCGGAGCCCGTTACACGAAGTACGTCCGCACTGAACTGCGGACGCACAACGGCCGCGGCCCACGGACGCAAGGCAGGCAAGAACGTACAACCCCTAGAACGGCCGCACAAAGTGCGCTGCGTCCGCAACGTCCGCATAGCTTTGTGTGTGAGTGATGGAACGTGGTCAGACGGACTGCATTTATACGTCCAGCATTTTTCACGGACAAAATGGTTTTGCTTTTTATTTTATTTTCCCTTCTACAAAAATACATCAGTGAATAAACGGACTGTGTGGCCACTACTGTGTCTTCCGTACTAACGTACGTCCGTGTGCACGGACGTACAGTCCGTAGAAATCACACTCGTCTGACCCTAGCATAACAGTCTCAGCAGGCCTCTGTTCCAATGTTTAGGCCACTGACTCCTAATTTTTGTCAATGAAAAGCATTTAGAACAGTTACAGTTACAAGCATTTATAAAGCGCCAACGGATTCCTTAGCATTGTACAATGGGAGAGACAGAAAAACGAATGTACATACACGTTACACACACACACACAAACCGAACAGTTGGAGGGAGGGACCCTGCTCGAAAGCATACAATCTAAGAACAGGGATCTCAAACTCCAGCCCCCCCAGGTGTTTAGGCTAGGGACAGATGAGCGCATTTTCTGCGGCCACCGTCAAAATGTACGTCGATGCGTGCGCACGCATTTTTCACGGAATACGCTTAAGTGGTCAGACGACCACAGTCGCACAGTCGCAGGTACTCACCAACGCAATTCTAGGGAAATCCGGCTGTTTGAACGTTATGTAGGCCGCACACTAGCAGCGTCTGACGTCTCCTAATCACGCACACACGCTGCCATGCGGCCGCAGCGCACTCTGTACGTCTGTAGCAGCGGTTTCACGTTCTGAGAAAAATGCGTTCATTTGCCGGTTGCGTGGTGTCGGCGCACTTTTGTACGCACGTACTGCGTATATTGGCCGTCATTGGCCGTTATGTGCTGCTACTGCCGCCGTGATGTAGTGCGCCTGCACGCGCGTTCCGACTGCCCCACTCTGACCCTAGCCTTAGTGTCTACAACAGGGCCTGTCCATGGGCCTGGATGGGGCCATGGCTCCAAGTGACCCTTTGTCAGGGTCGGCATTTTGCCGCCCTGTCAAAGGCCGTGGCATGTAGCAGCCTCCGGGCCTCAACTAGGCTGGGCGGCTGCTGGGACCTTAACTAGGCCTGGCTGCCTCAGCTGTTCAAGTGGAGTGTGGGTAAGTAAGCGGATGTGTTAGGCTAATGTCAGATGAACGCGGTCTGAGCGCACTCTGCGTGCGTGCATAACGTACAGATGTACTGACGGAAGATACTGTAGACACCACACAGTCCGTGTTTTTTTGACGGACGTAGAAAAAAAGGGAACTATGGGAAATAAAATTAATATGAAAAATGATAAAAAATTTGAAAAGGATATGAAAAGCCATTTTGTGCGTCAAGGTACTACACGTTGCAAATGCGCTGCGTCTGATATCTCCTCATCAATAACACAGAACGCTACGCGAATGTGGCGCACTCTGCGTGTCAGTGGTAGCGGTTTTACATTCTTGCCTAACTTGCGTCCGTTTGCCACGTGGGTTGTGCGTTCGCAGTTCAGTGCGCACGTACTTCGTGTGTGGGTCTCTATTGATCATGATTCTATGCTACGACGGACGTTAAACTGTGCGGCAACACGGACGTGATAACTGCGTTCGTCCGACGCGGGCCTTAATGTGGGTTTGTGACTGTGTGTGTGTGGATGTGTGACTGTCTGTGTTTGCATATGTGACAGTGTGTGCGTGTAGAAGTGTGATTGCGTGTGTGTGTGTTTGTGTGTTGATATGTGACTATGTGTGGGGATATGGATGTGTGACTGTGTGGTGGGTATATGGATGTGTGAAAGCAAACACATCACACATTACTGTGAGATTTATTACTGTGGAGCTCTGTGATACGCTCATACATAGCGCACATTACTGTGAGTTTTATTCAGTCCTTTTTTTCAGGAAAAATAGGTGGGGGTACTCTCACCCCCAGGTAAAAACTGTGATTATTATGACTTTTTTACGTCCTAATAAATACTCCTTTATTAACCCTTTAAGGACAGAGGCAATTTTACAAGTTCAGAACACTTCTAAAATTAGAATTCCAGTTATTCGCCAGTTCAACCATAATTTACCTCTTTCATATTAAGTGCACCCAAGGGCGTAGCTCATGATGCTGCCAAGACGCGCGCTGTCATTCTTACGTTGTGGAGTGCAGGCAGCAGATAACGTGGTGATTCTAGGAGCAATACCATCCTTTTGGGTGCAGGGCAAGGGGCAACGCCGAACTGCGACAAGGACACAGGCGCATGAATTTTACGCACAGTAGCCCATTTAAAGACAAATACATGCATTTACACACAGCCATACGATCACATACATAACCATATATCCCCTATACCCCGGGAGTATGTAGAAATAAAACTCCCAGTAATGTGTGGTGTGTGTGTGAGCGAATTAGAATCCACAGCAATAAAACTCCCAGCATTGAGTGGTGTGTGTGTGAGCGTATTAGAATCCACAGCAATAAAACTCCCAGCATTGAGTGGTTTGTGTGTGAGCGTATCAGAATCCACAGAAAATTATTTAAAATATTTAAATATATAAAAGTTGCCCCCTCTCCTGCTTACCTTTTTTTTTTTGCAGGGAGGGGGTTGAATGCTTATCATCATATGTGGTCCAGTGGCAGAGAAGGGGGAGGTCGATGTGGGGGGATGCGGCTGGCATGGATAGTCACCAGGACCTTTTACCTCCCCGTTGCTGGCGGCAGCCTCTGCATCCCTGGTGGTCCGGGTGGCTGTGGGGTGCTGCAATGCGATGCACAGAATGCAGAGCACGTCCCACACTGACTGGTCTCCAGTGCCGCCGGTGATTGCTGATGATCTGTCAGTTTCACCTGACCGCCAGCGCTCTCTAGCACCGGCGGTCAGGTGACACTGACAGATCATCAGCAATCACTGGCGGCGCTGGTGACCAGTCAGTGTGGGACGTGCTCTGCGTTCTGTGCGCCAAGCACAGATCACATTGCAGCACCCCACAGCCACCAGGGATGCAGAATGCTGCCGCCAGCGGTAAAGGGTTCCGGGTTCTATCCATGGGATGCGGCCAGCCAGGACCCAGAGTGTGCCAGGGGGCCGCATTAGGGTGTGCCCAGGCACAGAATTGGAAACGTTCAGGAGCAGCATGGGCTGCTGATCGCTTCCGATTCTCTGCCTGTCACTGCAGGAGGAGGGAGGAGAATCATGCTCTCTCTCCTCCGCTAGTTTGGGCTGGTGAGGTTCCGGTACTGTGCGTACCGCCTGAAAAAAGCCCTGGTTTTATTACTGTTGAGCTCTATGATACCCTCATACACAGCGCACATTACTTTGAGTTTTATTACTGTGGGACTCTGTGATACGTCGCTCATACACGGCGTGTTTTTTTTGGAGGGGGCAGCATTTCATTCTTTTTTGTGAATCAAAGTTTTATTGAATTTCAATGACAGTTTCAAACATAAAAGATAGCATATTTGCATTGTTCAGATATAAATCCGGATTTTCAGATCGCGCAGGATCTGCCATAACATGACAATGCATAGCAATTATAAAAGTATCAATTTAAAGCAAATGTAGAAATCTGAATTAGTGCCTAAAGGTCTAAAAGTGAAAAGGGGGGCTAAAGAAAGGAATCAATCAACCTGAGGATAGAAGGGGGAGAGCAATCGGTCAGGTACAGTAGGCATAGGCGAATATTGAGGTGACTAAGTATAGAATGCCTTAGATCCATTAGTCTCGGTGTGCGCTCATTATCTCTCTAAAAGTGGAAGAAGACGAGATCAGAGTCCACCTGGACCAGATTGTGGAGTATAACTCGGACTGGTCCGCTGAGGTAAGTATCAAATGTTCTAGAGAGTGGAGGTCTTCCATCCTAGACCGCCAAACAGACAGGGGTGGACAGATAATTTGTCTCCAATATAAAGGGATAACACTTTTGGCCACATTGAGAATTTGAATCAATACAGATCTTTTATATGTTCGAGTGGATATCGCGGTGTGGTGGAGGAGCATCGACGCAGTGCAAAATGATATTGGGGGGTCAACAAATTCGGAGGTAACCGCATGGATGGTCTTCCAAAAGGGTATAAGGACTGGACAGTTCCACCATATGTGAAGCATAGTACATTCATCCCCATTACAACTCCAGCACGTTGGGGGTATGGCAGGGAACATCTGGCTGATTTGCGTGGGTACCCTATACCATAAAGTTAAAACCTTGTATGCTGCTTCCTGGACCCTGCTGGCCACGGAGCAATGGTGTGTGAGATCTAGAATTTTACCCCATTGGGATTCCGAAAGGGGCATATCTAACATCATCTCCCAGCGTCCCGTGAAAGGGGCTGGTGTGTCTGCAGCCGCAGTTTGAAGCAGCATTTCATTCATGAACCCAGGCAGCACAGTGTTTTGGGCTGGCCCTGCCCTTCAATTTCCAGAATTCATTGAAAGCAATTGAAGGCTAGAGAATCATGGAAGTTGTAATTCAGAAACACGTGTGTGGTCAGAGTTTGAGATCACTAATATTATAGAAGCATTTTATTGGCTGCATCCTTAGCCAGGTATTCAGCTATAGCCTGTATCAGGGTGCCTGCATTGGACCAATGAAGAAAAGATGGTGGTAAAAATTGGGGTGAGAGATATCTTGGGTTAATAATTGACCCCCTCCATTTTTAGTAGCATTTCACTTTAAATAGTTTATAAATGTGTGTTGTAGCTACAGAAATGCTCTTGTGCACAGTTTTTCATGACGCAAGAGAACTTGTTTTGTCTGCTCCTAAAGTTGTCTTATCTGAGTTTAAGTGTGATACTAGCACTTAGTCATGATGACTGTGTCTATATATCTGTAGAAGCAGCTCCAAAGGACAAACCAATAGAATGTAGCCACGTTTTCCATGCACATTTTGTGCTTTGAACAGATTGCAACATTTCATATGAATGTCTTATGCCACATTTTCTTATGTGTCAGGCTGCTTTAAATATTAAAAGTAGAAGAAATAGACGATGGAACACCAAGCACTCCTTGCAGTGGATGAAATAGCTTGATAAAGGCTGTAGTCACAGATAAAATGTTGCTGCCTATGACATTTCAATAGCCACCATTTAATTTACTGCCACGAGTGCCTAGTGTTCCATTGTCTAATTGCTATAATGGGGAAGTGGCCTCCTTGCAACTCAAAAGCACCCTAGCCTAGTGTGGTCTTCAAACTTTTACTATACAATTTAGTTCAGAACCCTATCAGGGTAATTCAAAGAGATTCGAAAAGTCACCGCACGTTCGGTGACTATTCGTTCTCTTCAATTCGGTTCCTTTTGCCGATCCCATTTCGGTGACTCTGCGGTGTATTCAGCAAACACCACAGGGTCCCCGAATTGCAGGGAAAAGCTACCGCAAACCCGACGAAAACTAACTGCAAAACCTGCCGAATGCACGCCGAAAACCCGCAAAAACATCTGGATTAACCCGTCGAAGACGCCGGAAAAACCCGAGCAGGAGCCGATCACACGCAGGGAAGCCTCCGGAAAAAGCCAAGACCGCAGACAGAGGGCAGTGAATAAATTAGGAAAACAGTTTGCATGAATGTTTGAAAAGTGAAACGCTGTTTGCAAAGAAACTACTTAGCGAAAATGTCTGAAATTTACATATGAGGTCCAGGGAATGATAATAAAAAGGGCTGTTACAGAAAAAATAAGTAAAGTTAAAAAAAAAAAATTGGACTTTTTAAAAACAAAATCCAGAAAAATGCTTAAAATATCCAAACAAATCTAGAAATAAAGAGACTCTTTACTGCAGAATTTTATAATGAACGGTTTATTAGATATTGAATTAAAACCGGAATATTTTTAACATTGAAGCCTATGGGATTCTCCTGAATAAACTTGCCGAATGAAACCACCGAATGGCAGGGCATTAGGGGAACCTTTCACTGCTGGTTTGTGTTCTCTGAATAGCTGAAGCAGTGCTTTTTCATGGGGTTTTCACTGCCCTCGAAAAGGCACTGAACAGGCACCGTATGTTCAGGCAATTCGCCAGGATTTGGCAAATTGCCTGCTCTCTGAATAGCCGAATGGCCAAGAAAGGTAACCGAACGCTGATTTTCAGCGTTCGGTTACCTTTCTCAAGCAATTCGAATCTCTTTGAATTACCCTGTATGTGTTGTTAAATAAAGTATCTCAAATATATCTGATTGTTTGTTGTTAAATAGAAACCGGTAATGACTTTTCCTGGAACACCGGATGTTTGGAAACTACATGTACAAAAGTTCTCAGTGACCCTGAAGGGTGATGTTTAATACATTTTTGTGTAGATTGTTGCATACCTTCATATTAGAAATGTTACTTTTACATTTTAACACATTAAATAATTGATCTTTTTTACAAGGATTTAATGCAATGGGTACCATTAACCCATTAAATCAATAAAGAGTCAAGACATTACAGACTTCTCAAATGTACACCTCTATAGACAAAGGAAGGGTGTTTATTAAAAAAAAATGAAACGTGAGAGACCCATAGCATAATGTTGGAGAATGTATGCTGTTTTACGTTACAGAGCAACATGACGTGTGTATTCGGATCAACTATTATTCATTATATTGCTTTACATGGTTATATATTATAAAACAAAGGCAGTTACAAAAGGTCCGACTGCAACACTGTACAACAAATCATACAGGGTTATTCAGAGAGCGTGAAAAGCAGGAGAATGACTGGAGAATGAAAAATTCTAGGTCAAAATAGCCAATTTGGAAAGTGAGATGAAAAGGGAGAATTTTTCTGGTTTGGCTATTTTGACCTAGAATTTTTCATTCTCCAGTCATTCTCCAGTCATTCTCCTGCTTTTCACGCTCTCTGAATAACCCTGATAGAATATAGAGATAAAGAAACAATGCATTGTAATTCAGCAGACATCACTTACAAGGTACTTCTGAATACATAATAAGGATAACATCATAGAATTCTCAGAAATTAGGTAAAATCCAGTAAATAAAACTTATCTAGCCAATGGGAAGTTGAGACACGTGTCCTACTGAAAAATAGTGGTTTATTGTCTTGCCATTAAATAATTGGGCTGAGGCTACTTACAGTCACTGCCTAATAATTTTTAATATTGTTTTTATTTTCTGTGAATTTACTCATCTTTTCTCTCTCGTCGGGTGCAGCTCCTCCTCTTCGGCTCAGGGAATCCGAAACCCAGAAGTACCTGAGACTTTTTTGAACAATTTGCACTCCCTGCGTTACTTGTGTAGCATAGGAAACGTTAATTGCGCACCGCAATGGGACTTGTGATCTTTATGTACGCAAGTCCAATAGCGCCTACGCAGAACGATGGATAGGAGCTGTGCACATGCGCAGCTCCGACCCATTGCAGATTCTTTAAGGCCAATTGCTAATGTAATGGGTCTCAGAGATAGTGACTTCAGCACGCAGGGAGCTGGTGATGCTGGGTGGGGTGGAGGAAACTCCTCCACTTCACCCAGATTTTTACAAAAAAGGGGGGGCTGAGAGGGGGGCACTCCACGAATCCTGACCATTTTAAAATTATAAAGTCAGCGTGTTTAAAGTGTTCCTTAAACGTGGCTAAGCTTACTTTAAATTCTAGCCAACTCTGTGTACACATCCAAAACCTAAGGGGGTAGGTAATTTAACCCTTTCAATCCCTCCTTTAATCCTAACCTTGGATCACACTTTCCAGTGCAGCCAGACTAGGGAAAAGCCTCCTTTGGGGAAAGAAATTGTGTCACTGAACCTACTTAGGATTTAGTCTGGCCACACAACACTATCAAGGTTATTCAGAGAAAGTTGAAACTCTGAAGAATTTTTGGAGAAGTGAAAATTCTAGGTCAAAATAACTGATTTTGAAAGTGAGATAAATGGGAGAATTCTTCTTGTTTGGCTATTTTGACCTAGCATTTTCCCTTCTCCAAAGGTTCTCCAGAGTTTTACCTTTCTCTGAAAAACCCTGTATATTTATGAGGTAAACCGAAGCAAAGGAAAAAAAAACCCCTTCCCCTAGAAACATAGAAACATAGAAAATGTCGGCAGATAAGAACCTTTCGGCCCATCTAGTCTGCCCAATTACATGGATACTTTACCTGGGTTTATCATTTGTTTAGGATAGCCTTATGCCTATCCCATGCTTGCTTAAATTCAATTACTGTTTTGGCCTCTACCACTTCAACTGGAAGGCTGTTCCGTGTATCCACCACCCTCTCAGTAAAATAATGCTTCCTGATGTTACTTTTAAACCTTTGCCCCTCTAATCTAAGACTATGTCCTCTTGATTTTCTACTTTGTTTCCTTTTAAATATACTCCCTTCCTCTACCTTGTGGATTCCCTTTACGTATTTAAATGTTTCTATCATATCTCCTCTGTCTCGTCTTTTTTCTAAGCTATACATAGAAACATAGAAACATAGAAAAATGTCGGCAGATAAGAACCTTTCGGCCCATCTAGTCTGCCCAATTACATGGATACTTTACCTGGATTTATCTTTTGTTTAGGATAGCCTTATGCCTATCCCATGCTTGCTTAAATTCAATTACTGTTTTGGCCTCTACCACTTCTACTGGAAGGCTGTTCCATGTATCCACCACCCTCTCAGTAAAATAATGCTTCCTGATGTTACTTTTAAACCTTTGCCCCTCTAATCTAAGACTATGTCCTCTTGTTTTGCTATTTAGTTTCCTTTTAAATATACTCCCTTCCTCTACCTTGTGGATTCCCTTTACGTATTTAAATGTTTCTATCATATCTCCTCTGTCTCGTCTTTTTTCCAAGCTGTACATGTTAAGATCATTAAGCCTTTCCTGGTAACTTTTCTCCTTCAAGCCGTACACCATTTTAGTAGCCCTTCTCTGAACTCTCTCTAAGATGTCTATATCCTTCTGGAGATACGGTCTCCAGTACTGCACACAGTACTCCAAGTGAGGTCTCACCAGTGCTCTGTACAGTGGCATGAGCACTTCCTTTTCCTACTGCTAATACCTCTCCCTACACAACCAAGCATTCTGCTACCATTTCCTGCTGCTCTATTACATTGACTACTTACCCTTAGATCCTCTGAAATAATGACCCCTAAATCCCTTTCCTCAGATGTTGAGGTTAGGACTGTATCAAATATTCTATATTCAGCCCTTGGGTTTTTACGTCCCAGGTGCATTATCTTGCACTTATCCACATTAAAACTCAATTGCCACAACTCCGACCATTTTTTTAGTTTACCAAAATCATTTGTCATTTGGCTGATCCCTCCAGGAACGTCAACCCTGTTGCAAATCTTTGTGTCATCAGCAAAAAGACATACTTTTCCATTAATACCTTCTGCAATATCACTAATAAAAATATTAAAGAGAATGGGTCCAAGTACTGACCCCTGAGGTACCCCACTGGTAACAAGACCTTGCGCCGAATAAACTCCATTTACCACAACCCTCTGTTGTCTGTCACATGTTAAGATCATTAAGCCTTTCCTGGTAGGGATGAGCTGTTCGGTTCGATCTGTTTGGAGTTCGACTCGAACATTGGCAGTTCGAAAGTTCGCGAACTTCGAACTTTTTGCCGTGTTCGGTTCGAGTTCGAAAAAAAAGATTATTTTGAAAAAAAGTATAAAAAATGCTTAAAAAATACTAAAAAATCTAGAAATAAAGAGACTCGTTACTGCAGAATATTATAAGCAACGGTTTATTAGATATTGAATTAAAATACTACCCAGGGCAAGAAGGCACGCATGTGGGCGATGATTAGCAATGGACGGACTGTGTACGTCGTCAAGAAGCGGTATGTATAATAGCATAAACATGTTACATACACATAACACACATTACATACATCTACCAACATATGTCAAC
Organism: Leptobrachium leishanense; assembly: GCA_009667805.1. Classification (NCBI taxonomy): domain Eukaryota; kingdom Metazoa; phylum Chordata; class Amphibia; order Anura; family Megophryidae; genus Leptobrachium; species Leptobrachium leishanense. Next base: position 299,711,225 of record CM019065.1, on the reverse strand, counting down.
ACATGCTGCAGCGTAATGTATTATCTGTTTGTCAGACAAATGTGACTGTCATAAAATTATTCTGGCTTTATTTAAAATATTTGCACACGTGTACATTTTTCTGAAACTTTCACACCTCAAAACTACATGTGCTTAGAGTGCATGAGGCTTACATCTATTGCATTGAAATCATCCTGGGACATGTAGTCCAAATCATGTTGGGGGGCCGTGAGTTTGAGACCCCTGGCATACCGTGCATAAGGCTTGCATAGGATTTTTTGCGCCGCCTGTGTGTTTCATCTTTAAAATGCTGCAATGGGTGGTGTGGATTTTCTAGCTTACAAGGAAAGCATGCTTTACAGTCTGCCTAATGTCTAGGTGCAAAGATTCTCACCCCTAAATGACATGTGCTCGCAGCAGGGCTCTCAAACTCTGGTGCCCCTGATGTTTTTGAACTACAACTCCCAGGATTCCCTCGCCATGTATTGCATTGAAATCATCCTGGGACTTGTAGTCCAAGTCATGTTGGGGGCCATGAGTTTGAGACCCCTGGCATACTGTGCATGAGGCTTGCATAGGATGTTTTGCGCCGCCTGTGTGTTTCATCTTTATAATGCTGCAATGGGTGATGTGGATTTTCTAGCTTACAAGGAAAGCATGCTTTACAGTCTGCCTAATGTCTAGGTGCAAAGATTCTCACCTCTAAATGACATGTGCTTACAGCAGGGCTCTCAAATATCGTAAACAGCAGGTGTTAATTAGTGTATGGAAATAACATGTGCTTCTAATTAGTCTGGTCTCATGAATATGATACATTGCCTGCAGACTGGTTGTGGCTCCTGCACATGTATGAACACTGTGCTTCTGAATTCTAAGAAGTGTTCGTTTCTACGGCATGTTCCTCTGATATGCTGTTTAACCCCTTAAGGACCAGGGCTCTGTAAAGCCAATCATTAATGATGTAGATGTTACGTCATTTGTTATCAAGGGCTTAATAAAATCTTTATCACACTCCTTAGATTTAAACGTAATATTCCAGTATTTGTATGTCATGTACCTCTCCCGAAGGGCCTATGTGAGCATACAATTATTATTGTGTTAGATCTATAGTTTTGGTGCAAGCGTGGTGGAAGGGCTTGCTGCTTCTGCATTAGTAGCACAACACAACGTGAAAATGTCTATCATAAAGCGTACAAGCTGAGTCCCTAGAGTCTCTGACTATCCAATGTCATATATACCTTGCTTTATACATATAATACATTCCCTCATCTAACAGGATAGTAGCCAGTCCCTGTGCATTTTAATCCCTTAAGGGTGGCTAGATGTCGTGTGTGGGTCTCTGATGGCGATATTTCTATACATCCTACAAATCCGCCACTTCACGGGCAGGTTATGGGGACCTCCTAGGCACGATATTTGAAGGAATTTTTCGTTTTTATTTTTGACCCTTATTTTATGGAAAACTCACTGTTCCTTTAAAAACGTCTTTTTTCAAACTTTTTGTCCTTGTTTTCTGTCCCCCAGGGCACTACCCGGACCCCCATACACCTTTTATGGCAAATATCTTGCATATATGCCCTCTTGGAGGGCGTTTTAAAAATCAAACTTTTGAGTCCCCATGACTTGCATTGAGTTCGGTTCGTGTTTGCGTTCGAACTGATGAGTGGAGAAGCAGCGTAGAAATTGTTCGAGTATCTGGTTGGTTTTCTCCGATTGGCCATTGGATTGTGGATGATATGCGGAGGAGAGGTTGCCAGAGATGTGGAGAATGGAACAGAAGGCTTTCCAGAATCTAGCGGTGAATTGTGTATCCCGATCCGACGTTATGGAATCAGGGATACCGTGCAATCGGAAAATGTGATGGAAGAACATGGATGCGGTTTCTTTGGCTGTAGGAACTCCTTTGGCGGGGATGAAGTGTGCCATTTTGGTCAGGTGATCTACTACTACCAGGATGGAAGTATGTTGTCGAGAGGGAGGTAGATCGACAATGAAGTCGGTAGAGATGCGGGACCATGGACGTGTCGGAATGGGTAGAGGGAGGAGAAGTCCCATAGGTTTGGTACGGGGATTCTTGTTTCTTTGACAAACAGTGCAAGAGTTGACGTACTGTGTTACCATGTCAGTCATTGATGGCCACCAAAACTGACGTTTGAGTGTGTGTAAGGTTTTGGATATTCCTGGATGTCCGGATAGTAAATAATCATGCCATTGGTATAGGGCGTCTAGTCTGGCTTTTTAGGGTACAAATATCCGTCCTTTTCTTATATGAACACCTTCGAGCGTAACAAACCGTTTTATTTTCTCATGGAGTGGTTGGATGGTCCCGAGGAAATGTTCTTCCTTTAGGATGGTGGGTAGTGGAGTAGGAGTTGTAGGTGCATCGTTGGATCTTCTGGAGAGGGCATCGGCTTTTCCATTTTTTGAGCCGGGTCGATACGTTATATGGAAAGTAAAGCGGTTGAAGAATAGGGCCCATCGTGCTTGCCTTGGTCGTAGTTGTTTAGCGGATTGGAGGTATTCGAGATTTTTGTGATCGGTTAGGACCGTCACTGGATGCGTTGCGCCCTCAAGTAAATGGCGCCATTCTTCGAAGGCCCTTTTTATGGCAAGGAGTTCTTTATCCGTGATGTCGTAGATCTGTTCAGAGTTACTTAATTTCTTGGAGCAATAGGCTATCGGATGTAAGAGATTGTCAGGGCTGCGTTGGGACAACACTGCTCCTGTGGCGATCTCGGAGGCATCAACTTCTACGAAGAAGGAAATTGGGGTTTTGGTAGGGTCAGAACAGGTGCTGTAGTGAAGCACTCTTGGAGTGTGTTGAATGCCTTTTGGGCTTGAGGAGTCCAATGAAAGGGGACCGATGGTTTCGTGAGATGTGTTAATGGATGGATGATGTCAGAGAAGCGTTTGATAAACCGGCGGTAAAAATTGGCGAAGCCGATGAATCTTTGTACTTCCTTTTTTGTCCTGGGGATGGGCCAGGTATGAATTGCTTGTATTTTTTGAGGGTCCATTTCTATTAATCCGGAAAATAATAAATCCTAAAAAGGAAATCTTGGTCGTCTCAAAGACACATTTATCGAGCTTGGCAAACAGATGGTGGTCTCGTAAACGTTGTAGCACCATGGTCATATGACGACGATGTTCAGATAAAGAGGGGGAAAAGATGAGAATGTCGTCTAGATATGCTATAACGAAATGATCCAAGAGATCTCGAAAAATATTGTTTACTAAATACTGAAAGGTAGCAGGGGCGTTGCATAACCCATATGGCATGACGGTGTATTCGAAGTGGCCATAGCGTGACCGAAAAGCGGTTTTCCATTCGTCACCATGACGCATTCTCACCAGGTTGTAGGCACCCCGAAGATCCAGTTTAGTGTAAACTTGAGCTGTTTTTAGTCGTTCTAACAATTCAGGGATGAGGGGTAGAGGATATCGGTTCTTTATTGTTATAGCATTCAGTTGTCGATAATCTATGCAGGGACGCAGACCCCATCTTTCTTTTTAACAAAAAATATCCCTGCTCCGGCAGGGGAAGTAGAGGGACGGAGGAATCCCTTGCGGAGATTTTCGTTATGTATCCTTTGAGGACAGTTAGTTTGGGTTCTGAAAGAGGATATAAACGACCATAGGGTATGACTGCACCAGGCAATAGATCAATAGGGCAGTCGTAGGGGTGTTTAGGTGGTAAGGTTTCAACTCCTTTTTCATCAAATACGTCGGAAAAAGCTTGGTATGTTTGTGGTAACTGTACTCCTAGACGTACCATATCAGTATCCAGTATGGTGTTAACGGTATGAGAGGCCTGAAGACATTTCTCTTTACAATAAGGTGAGCAAAAAGAGATCTTGACTGTAGACCATTGAATGTAGGGGTCGTGTTTACGTAGCCAAGGTAAGCCAAGAATTACAGGAAATATGGGAGATGATACGATATCAAAACAAATCTCTTCTAGATGATTAGTACCGGTATACATCTGTAACAAGGCGGACTCCGTAGTGATTGGCCCTGATTTCAAAGGAGACCCATCAACCAGTTGAATTTCAATAGGTGCATTTTTATTGTGTAAAGGAATGCCGATACGTGATGCAGTGGTAGTATCAATGAAGCATCCGCTAGCCCCTGAGTCCACCATGGCCTGGAGAGGAATCCTCATCTGTTGCCACTGTAATAAGATGGAGATCATTAATAGTGGTGAGACAGAGGACTTCCGAGCCGTAAGGGGGAAGATGATGTGACGAGGTTTACCTCTTGTCGGTTTCACCGGACAGGTACGGGCTTGATGGTTGACCCCTCCACAGTACATGCATAGATGTAGTCGTCTGCGCCTTTCTCGTTCCGCTTGCGGTAAATGTCCATCGACGAGACAGATTTGCATGGGTTCTGATGGAGGTTCAGATGGAATCGCTGGAACTGAGGTCCTAGACGTAATAGGAGGGAGTACAGTGGAGGAGGGGGGACGATTGGTACTCACTTGAGTAGGAGTATTGAGCCGTTCGAGACGGCGCTCCCTAAGACGGCGATCCATCTGGATACAGAAACGAGTTATCCCTTCAAGAGTGGGTGGTATACCAACGCGTGCTAATTCGTCTTTGAGGGGTTCTGAGAGACCCATGCGAAATTGGTCAATAATGGCCATTTCGTTCCAACAGGTGTCATGGGCGTAGTGGCGGAAGTCCGTTATGTATTCCTCCACAGGTCCGCGGCCTTGCCTTAGGGCTCGTATAGCACTTTGAGCCGGTGACTGTTTGTTGGGGTCTTTATACATTGACTCAAGGGCTTCGGCGAACGTGATCCAAGAGTCCAAAACAGGGTCTTGCATATTTAACAACGTAAAGGCCCACTTCTTAGGCTCGCCACCCATCAGAGAGATTACAGTACGGACCTTAACGTAATCGGAAGCGTAGGTGGCAGTAGGACTTCAAGGAAAACAGCAGGTGGCAGTCTAGTAGGAATGTGTCAAAACCAGCCCAATTACCACAGAAGCGTTCAGGTAGGGGAACGTTGGGTTCAGGAACCTGGGAATGGTCATCAGGTCTGTTGCTTTGGCGTGCATGCTGGACATCGGGCATAGGATAAGGTGGGGGTGCTGCGGTGTTGTGCACCTGGGTCTGGAGATCCCTTTGCTCCATTCGTAGTTCCTGGACAGAACGAGTCAGAGAGGATACCTGCCAGGTGAGGGTAGCGAAGGCACCCATAAGATCCGTGGGTTCAGTCGTGACTTCACAATCTGTCACGTCCATAATGGTATGGGACCGGGTAAGAACCCAATAGAGGGAATCTTTAGGATGCCGGAGACACACTGGAAGCGCTGTGATAATATCAGGGCAAGGTTAGAGGAATGCACTGAGATACAGAGAAGTAGAGGAGCTATTGTTTCAACCGGAGAGGAAACAATTGTGAAGTGATGCCAGAGAGCATTCACCAGTCTTATATAGTGGACAGGGTGGAGGTGGACACGCCTCTACTCTGGGCACCGCCTCCACTATGTCCTGCTGGAGGCCAGATTGGAGACTCCCCCCTGTGGTCTCTGCAGAGTTCTGACTCCTCCCCCTTCTGACCATGGAGGTCTCGATCCACCCCCGGGCGCCATCTTGGCCAGCTCCATTTGGCTGGCGTCCCACGCGGCGGTTTGGCGGCCGCATGGGCGGCGGAACGCCACGCCATGACGGCCAGGGAACGCCGCCGACGGGGAGCGGCCATCCGGACCAGAGGACCCGTGGACCGAGGACCCCGATGATTCCGGGGAGAGGTGGCTCGGGAGCCCGCGGATCTGGAGGGGGTACTCGCGGCCATGCGAGGACGGGGGCGGCGGCCGGTGAGACGTGACAGGGTGATAGTAAACCAGCAGTATATTTCTTTTGCACTGGGTGGACAATCAGCTGTCAGCAACATCACGCTCCGATTTTGAATGTAGTATCACTGTGGTTCCCTATGCCATACAAACAAGAGGACACAAGCTCCCACTGGAACTATCTTAGAATGAGTTGTTTTGTGAGCTGGCCTTGCTTTATCTGTGGTCTGTTTGCATTGACTCGGGCATGGACACAAAATTTCCACAATCCACTCCAGACTCATCACTGGGTACTTGATGAATGTCAGCCTCTCTGTAAGAACGATGATGATGATGATACCAACATAGCAAGTGAAAAAGTGGGATCAGGCTGAGAAGGGGCACTTATACTGTATAATTCATCTTGCATTCATCAAACACAAAACTGCATCGAGAGACAAACACAAACATGTTAATATTACAATAAGAAACATAGATAATGTATGTTAATATTTTCCCAAGGAAGCCAATGGTTCACTTAGAATATCAAAACCCAAACTCCACTCGTGGTCATGGACCTCATACAGCCTTATTTTTGTATATCACCCATATGGTCATAATAAATCTGCCTCAGATCATTAGAGAAACAGTATTTACACAACACTGGCCCAAAGATCAGACATCGTGATGGCATGTACTGGCCCGCGGGAATACTGGGAGAGTACCAGTGGGCCAATGGCTCAATGGGCTAGTGTGAATGCTGATTCTCTGTGCGGAAGATGTGTGGGGAACATCATGGGGATTCCCCGCAGCATGTGGATAACATCCCCACATGTCATGGGTTCCTTTACAGCCTTGGGGGAGACCACTGAGGATCTGGCAGAATCCTGGAAGTCAGACCACACATTGGGACCTCCCCCACCCACTGTTATAATCGTGCATGCATGTGTTGAATCAGAAAGGGACTTCCCTCCTGCCGGGTAGGGAATTGTCCTTTGGATTGTATTTCTGCCACTCTAGCAGCTGAAGGGTCATGCATAGTATCATTGGAAAGGCCAGAGCATGGTCCTTCCAATGATGCCAAACACGACCAGGTTATGTTTTTTTTGTTTTTTTTTTAAATTCTTTATTTAGAAATTTCAAATAGGGCCACATGTCGACCAACAAGAAAGCAGCCACACAGGGCTGTGATATCAACTGTCGTAAAGCATTATATAGATAAAAAATAAATAAAGAGGCGTATTGAGACTTCTGCAGGCGCCAAAGGCAATGCCATCGTAAGGGGGGGGGGGGAGAAAAGGCCTGAAACCTAAAGAAAAAAAAGGGGAACATAAAACACTTCCAAAATCCCAAATAGCTATACAGGCAATGAGGGGGGTGGGTGTGATCAAGGGGGCTCACAACACAATCCCCGAATCCATCTAAATAGCTCCTCAAACTATATAGAAATAAAAATTAAAAACAACAGAGAAAGAGAGGAGGCCTTCCTATAACATTCCGAGCAGCAAAAGACATCAGATAAGCAACGAGACGTGAGTCAAAAAATGCAAAACCATGAACTAAAAAGAACGCATTGAAAAAGAGGCGGCTTCTCATAAAGTGTTGTGCAAACAAGTCAGATATTCCCATCACCTAAGTTCTCAGCCCGGGGAGACGAGCGCACCATCCGGCGCAAAACCCGCCCCCAGTAAAACAGGCCAGGCCTCGGCCGGTTCCGAGATTACATACGACATTTTGTTATGGGTAACCACTAATGAGCCGGCTGGACCCCAGCGGTACCGGACCCCTTTATGCCTGAGGAAAGTTGTCACCTCGCGGTATCTGCGGCGCGCCATCAGCGTTGCGAAGGGCAGGTCGTGAAATAATTTCAGGGTTACTCCATCGAATAGGACATCAGCTCGCGCCCTCGGCGCTGTCATGATCCGTGTTTTGGCTGCCACATCTGCTGTGAACGCGATCACATCTCTCGGGGCATCCCGTGGGGCCTCAGCAGCCTTGCGAATGCGGTAGACCGTACTAAACACCTCCAAGAAAACAATGCCACTGATCTAAATCGCCTTCTCATTTCTCACAATGAGACCAAATGTAGAGGTGATGGAGCAAAGTCTAGTTACATATTGGTTCATCTAAAACACAAGCCACCGCACTGCTGGGAGGTGAGCGGGGTTCGACCTCTGTATTTCCATTCTTTACACCCCACAAAGCCATATTAGGTGTCATTTGACAGGTTAGATTCTGGCCATTCTAATGATACCAAACATGACAATGTAAAATGCCAGGGAAAAAAAACTACATAAAAATATATATTTTTACCTTTTTAATTATTTATTGTGCGTGTTTGTGTTAAATTAAAGTGGGACAGTCTGGATGAAGTCCAGGGCTGATTTTTTTTGTCTCATTCCAGCCCTGGCCCCAGACAATATATTAACCAGGGGCGGATCCAGGGGGGGGAATGGGACAATTGCCCCCCCCCCCCGAGATTCCGAGAGAAAATTATTACTGTGCCAGTGCCTGCCGGCCAAACTGAAGCACCGGCCACGGCACGCTGCCTGCTGCAGCCTGACGATCTCATATCTGATTCTGCTCTCAGTCTCTCTCGGTGAAATTGAGAAAGAAAGAAGCAACTCGGTCGGGGGGGGGCCCGCCGGGCAGGCAGCACTGGTCAGCTTAAAATTTTTAAACGATGCCGCTGCCCTCCACTCAGGCTGTCAGTCAGTGTGCGAGCAGGCACTGTGAGACTGAGCTATCACGTGCTACTCGGGGCGGGCCGGCGCTGGACTAGTGCCTGGTGAGTGAGTTCACTGAGTGTGACACAGTGTCACGTCTTGGCCTTGCCCCCTGCTGGTGGTAGCAGGGATTCCTGTTTATTTTTGTTTTCAGCCTGCAGGCCATCTGTTGGGCTTATTGGCCTGCGGTCACATGACCTGTTCTGCCCTATAAGTACGACCAGGACTCCCCTTGATCCTTGGACCAGGATAGTCTTTCTTGCCTAGTCCCTGTATGCTGGTTTACTTTGATTTGCTGTGTATGACCTCTGGCTCATGTATTTAGGATCCCTCTCTTGTCTGACCCCTCTAGTTATGATATTCCGTGTATGACCTTTGCTCTTGTATTTGGATCTCTCTTCTGTCTGTCCCCTGTACTGTACCGTGCTTAGGAATCTGTATGCCTGCATTCATCGTATGTCTGGTTTATGTTTTGTTCGTCTTGCAGGCCTAGCCTAGTTAGTATTTCGAGACCACCTTTCAAGGATCTCAGTCAGGGCTTAGGGATCTTTCTAGTTTCTGTTAAAATCTTGGTTTGTTCCCTGGAATCTGTATGTCTGCATTCATCGTATGTTTGGTTTATGTTTTGTTCGTCATGCAGGCCTAGCCTAGTTAGTATCTCGAGACCACCTTTCAAGGATCTCAGTCAGGGCTTAGGGATCTTTCTAGTTTCTGTTAATATCTTGGTTTGTTCCCTGGAATCTGTATACCTGCATTTATTGTCTGTCTGGTTTATGTTTTATTCATCTTGCAAACCTAGCCTAGGTAGTATTTCGAGACCATCTTTCAAGGATCTCAGTCAGGGCTTAGGGATCTTTCTAGTTTCTGTTAATATCTTGGTTTGTTCCCTGGAAGCTGTATACCTGTCCTTAAGGCTTCATCTCTGCAGATTGGGGGTCCCCCTCACCCTATAGGGGGCTCCCCGTTACACACAGTGTACCTAAGCGCCGGGCAGGCCTGTCACATGGGTGGGAAACAGCAGGAGGCTCCACACTGTCTCTGCACACAGGGCAGACTGTCAGTGCTGCGTGCGCATGCCACTCGAGAAAGACAGACATTGAGTGATAATTGTGCCTGCCTGCCTTGCAGCCAGCCGCCGGCCTGGCCTGATCATAACCAGCGTGACCACCTCATTCAATGATCCCAGATCAATCCGAGGACCGACCGAGCCGAGTGACCCACAGGCGTCTGTCTATCATCATGCCCAAGAAGGCCCCCCGGCCCAACTTTGGAAGCCCCGCCCCCAACTCAGTCTCAAGCAGTTGAAGCAGAGGCCTCAAGGTACCTCATGGGCCCTGGGTCACGTGTGGTACCTGGGGAAGGGTGGGGGGGCAGATTGTAAACTCCGGTGAGCCTGACCCTCTGCTCATCTAGATTGTAAGCTCCTGTGAGCCTGACCCTCTGCTCCACTAGATTGTAAACTCCTGTGAGCCTGACCCTCTGCTCCACTAGATTGTAAGCTTCTGTGAGCCTGACCCTCTGCTCATCTAGATTGTAAGCTCCTGTGAGCCTGACCCTCTGCTCATCTAGATTGTAAGCTCCTGTGAGCCAGACCCTCTGCTCCTCTAGATTGTAAGCTCCTGTGAGCCGGACCCTCTGCTCCTCTAGATTGTAAGCACCTGTGAGCCGGCCCCTCTGCTCCTCTAGATTGTAAGCTCCTGTGAGCCGGACCCTCTGCTCCTCTAGATTGTAAGCTCCTGTGAGCCGGACCCTTTGCTCCTCTAGATTGTAAGCTCCTGTGAGCCGGACCCTCTGGTCCACTAGATTGTAAGCTCCTGTGAGCCTGCCCTGTGCTCCTCTAGATTGTAAATTCTCGTGAGTCGGGCCCTCTGCTAAAAAACACCTATTTTCTGTCAGTGCCCCTCCCGAGACTAGTCTCTGGATCCGCCCCTGATATTAACAGCTGGATATGTGTCATGAAGAAACGCCAAGATGAAGCTTATCAGAATTAGATCCAGCTCTAACTAAACGCCATGTGGACTCACTAAAGGGGTTATTCAGTAAGGAGAGAACTTGCCACTGAAATGCACTGAATGGAGAATTTCATAGTATGGTGCAATTTCGTGGCAGTTAGCCCATACGCTAAGCTGTCAATTCACCAAATACGGGTGAATTGACAGCGAAATATGGTGCAGTTCACCGCAGATCGCTGCTACTCGGTGGTCTTCGATGGCAGCGAAATTGTCCCATAGAGAAGTAATGGTTGATCTATTCAGAGAATGCTGAATTGCACCAAAATGTCAGTGAAATGCCCTGATTTTCGGTGATTCAGTTTGACAGATTTAAACAGAGGAATCCCGTAGGGTTCGATGTAAAACTATATTATAGTTTTTATTTTTTTTATTAAACCATTTATTCTTTTCATTTTCAGCAAAGCGTCTTTTTCATTTATTTATTTTCTGGAACACCTTTTTGTATATTTAGACAAAGGGCGTTATTCAGAGAGCACCGAAATGTTCAGTGCGCTCTCGTTCCTTGCACTTCCAGGATATCAGGGCACCCAGATCAGACACCCTCAGGATATCAGGGCCCCCAGATCAGACACCCCCAGGCTATCATGGCCAACAGATCAGACACCCCCAGGATATCAGGGCCCCCAGATCAGACACCTCAAGGATATAAGGACCCCAAATCAGACACTCCCAGGATATCAGGGCCCCCAGATCAGACACTACCAGAATATTAGATCCCCCAGATCAGACACCTCAAGGATATCAGGGCCCCCAGATCAGACACCCCCAGGATATCAGGGCTCCCAGATCCGACACCCCCAGGATATCAGGGCCTCCATATCAGACACTCCCAGGATATCAGGGCCCACAGATCAGACGCCCTCAGGATATCAGAGCCCCCAGATCAGACACCCACAAGATATCAGGGCCCCCAGATCAGACACCTCCAGGATATCAGAGCCCCCAGATCAGACACCCCCAGATCAGACAGCCCCAGGATATCAGGGCCTCCATATCAAGCTTAACTTATCCTACCCAGGCATCAGACGAACGCGTCTATCCCTCGCAGACCCGGAGCAAGGGATGCACGTGGTAGCCGGCAGGCAGGCTCGCATGTGTCAGTGTCACACAGCTGCCAGGTAGCTTCCTCCAGCTCCTCTCTGGTAAAATGAAGATGGGCGGGAACTCTCTAAGCAAGAAACAGCTCCACCAACATGCCTCCGCCAACAAGGCGGCGCCTTCCCACCAAAACCCAGCCTGAGCGAATTGGAGGGAGGTGTGCACTGTGCAGCCAGGTGTAAGAGGGGGCCACCGGCCGTGCCTACAGACATCATCAGAGGTGGCCATCTTAGTTTCTCGGCGGCCAGGCCTGGGTAGGTCGCAGTGACTCCTCCGAGTCCTGCGGCCTGTACAAAACAACACTTGCTGCCGGAGTGATTGATTAGGCGGCCGCGAGGCCTCGCAAGCGCGAGGCCTTAGGCGGCCGCCTAATTGGCGTAATTGGAGCGAAATTACATGATTTTAGCTAAACCCCCCTCCCAAAAAATCATTAGTGAAGCATCATTGTTCACATTATAATTGAAATGTGAACAATAGTGCTGCATTAAAAAAAAAAAGCAAGTTTTTTTTTATAATTTTTTTTATTATTTTTATTTTTTTGCACATTAATTTTACTTGTAACATGGTCATGTTTGGTATCATTCGAGTCCTGCGACCTATAAAAACAACACTTGCTGCCGGAGTGATTGATTAGGTGGCCGCGAGGCCTCGCAAGCGCGAGGCCTTAGTGTTACATCCTCAGACCCTGTTGTGCTCCCTGGAGGGTCTGGGCATGGTGGTGTGCCGCTGGCTGGTCGGTTGCCAGCACTTCCTGGTGGCAGATTGGCATCTGAGGGGGCGGGGCCTGGTGTAGTCACAAGGAGCCGCCGGGTTTAAAACAGGGCAAGAGGGGTTGCCTCGTTGCCCTGACGTGGAGTTTGATTCCAGCAGCGCTAAGTTTATTCCTACATTGATATCCTGTTACCGACCCATTTCTGTATGCGATTCCTTCTCCTGTTAATTGACCTGGCTTGTACTTTGACCACTCTATCTGCATGTTTGTATATCGCTGTCTGTGAGCGTTAGCAATTTAACCCTATGCTTGCCGCTGGGTTTATTGCTCGCTGTCTGTCCCATCTCGGCTTGGGGTATCGCTTGTGACCTTTCGAGGTACCGTTACCCAACGTACAGCTCACAGGGGTGTTCGGGTCATCCCTACAAGTCAGTACCTTCTGGTATTAGCTAGGTATCTACTATCTGCAATTTCAAACCAGTCCATACTGTTTCTGAATTTCTTTTGACTGCCCTGCACCTTGAATACTTCACGGACTGTCGTCCCACGTATCATGTTTCTGAGCGTGTCCTAGGTAATCTGTTGGTCTCGAAACCTTCAGAGGCTAGAGGCAATTCAGTTGGCCCTTGTGTCTCCTTGGCTATTAAGTTACAGTCTGTAGTTTATGAACCTTTTGTGTTATTCAAGCAGATACATTTGCCCTCAACGATCTCAACTCCGCTACTCGTGTGGTAGCGTTACCGCTACCGTTACACTTAGGCGGCCGCCTAATTGGCGTAATTGGAGAGCCACCGCTACTTCCCTGCACTTCGGGGAATCAATGTTCCCCACCCTGCGGTGAATTCAGCATTCATTGCAGGATCCCCAGAGTGCAGGGAAAACCTGCTGCAAACCCGCAGCACACCCACCGAAAATGTCACTGTATGGGAATAATTCCCATACGGTGACATTTCAGGGCCAGATCGTCTCTCTCTGAATAACCTCTAAAATTTTTGATTCCCAATTTTTTTTAAAAGGCTTTTTTAAAAATTCTATCAGACCTTTTTATTATTTTTTAAAGGTCTTTTTATATTAATTACACACATTTTCATGCATTTTATTGGTTTAAACACCAGTTAGAAAAATAGCAGAGTTCCGTTTTTTCTTTTCCTTCCTGCAATTCAGCGGTGTTCAGTGGTCAGTTCGGCGGTCTTTGGAGACTCCATCTTCGGTGCACTTTGGTGACCCTACCTAGAATAGTGAATTCAACGCAGGGTAGGTGAAATGGAATTGCTGAAGCGCACCGAAGTGAGCTGAACTAGAAAGCACCAAACTTTCGCTGAAGTTTCGATGCTTTCTGAATAACCTTTTAAATGTGACTTAAGCAGGACTACAATCCGATATCTGCCAAGAAACCACTTACTGGAGTACCTAAGCAATACCACTTTTGGAACCAAGAGCAACATTCACCCAGGCATAAAATAAGAGAATTTAAAAGAATTCTAAAGATTAGCATCTCTATTGTCAATGCAAATACATAAAATTAATACTTACACAAAACGTGACATCATATTTATTGTATCTTGCTTTTAGGTGTGAATTTTTAACTTCTTGTTTAATTATACATTTATAGACTATGGTTATTGCTATTACTTCTTGACATTATGAGTTGAAGGAACTATTAACTCTATAATGGATTTTGCTTTTTGCACAAGGTCTGTAACATGGAGCCCCTGTGTACCTCTTTCCCCCTACACAATAATTGTGCAATATGCAAAATCCTTGGAGGATATTACTTATTCACTACATGGATTCATTCTGCGCCCCATTCTGTCCTCTGCTGCCCTGATGTTGATGTAACTATGATTAGGTCATGTGGTTATTTTATGCACATAAAGGTATTATTTCTTAAATCCTGTTGCTTACTTAGGGTTTAGTACTCCATGCTCCTTCTCTCTTCCGCTCACCCTCCTACATTTTAAAGTGGCTTGCTCTCACAAATATTGCATTCATTCCTCAGATCTTACCACAAACAACCACTCTTCACTCTGCACTGCCCTCCCTGTCCCTGACTTACTTTTATGCTGTCCCCCTTCAGGGGTTTTTGATTTTCCGTACTCATATTAACTCCTTTACAGTCTATACAGCCTATACAGTTTCTCATGGTCTTTGTGGCCATCTACTTCATTCGCCTCCTGCTCCCTTTTTTTTTCTCATATCAATATTCCTTTATGACCTTTAGTTTGGAAGTGCATGGGTCACTTGCAGGGCACTTGGACAAGTGCTGCCAGATTGTCCCAAGGACAGGGATACTTGTTCCCTTTGTACTGATATGCCTTTTGTCTCTATCTTCTTATTTGTAAAGCGCAGCAGAATATATTTGTGTTACATAAATACTCATAATGTAATGTATTTTTGGGAAGCTGCAATCTCAGCAATAATTCTGCTTCTTGCAAATATTCAGAAACAGGGTTTAAACATCTTCTGTATATTTTCATTTTTAATAGATGCCTCAATTTTAATCTCCTCCTCATAATTTTATTGAAGGTGAATTTATTTATTTATTCATTTATAAAGTATTTTACCAGGAAGGATACCTTGAGATTTCTCTAGTTTTCAAGTATGTCCGGGGAATTAAACAAATGAAGTTCGGAAATTGGGTAAATTTTATGTTATGTTGATTTTTTTATACGCTAATCCTTATTTATTTGCAAAGTATTTTTGGCCGGGTGCACACAAACGCACCTAGTGTGCCCATGCGCAAGCACTTACCGGTGCCCGTCACAGCCATGTGATGCTGCGACGGTGCCGGTCACACACTTGTCGTGTGCACGAAGTTCTAGCGCAGCAGGCGTCCACCTAGAAAGCTTCCCCGTCGATGCGCTAGGATACGCGTCTACGGGCAGCAACAGGCACCATAGGAGGATTGTGCTTTGCAGCGCTGAGGGGGGGGGAGGTTGGCGTCGAGTGGAGAGGAACGTCTCACGGACGTTCCTTCCACTCTGAGTGCGCTTTGTGTGCACCTGGCCTTACCAGGAGGGATTGAGATTTCTCTCGTTTTCAAGTATGTCCTGGGTTCAAGAACATTGAAATTTTACAGTCTTTACAGAAATACAAAGTATATAGTATTTTCTGGTGTATAAGACTACTTTTTATACTTAAAAACATCCCCCAAAAATTGGGGGTCGTCTTGTACATGGGATATACATTACAATATGACGAGTATAGCCCAAAATCTATTTTTTAACTGGAAAATTAGGGGGTCGTCTTCTACACCCGGTCGTCTTACACTCCAGAAAACACGGTAATAAATGCAAGATATTAAAAACAAAACACTGATATACAGATTAACACAGAAAATAAATATGTAGGAAATAGTCATTATGTTACATGTTTACAGGTGCATTCCGTATTTAGGTATGTTAATGGGAGCTCTTGAGTGACTTAAGACTGGGGGAAGATTTGATGGCGTCTGGGAGGTTATTCCATAATTATGGTGCTCTGTAGGAAAATGAGGATCGAGACACTTTCTTTTTGTATTGTGGTTTTGCTTGAATAGTCAACAAAAAGTTACATGGTTTAACTAACATGGGAAGTCATATAACTGTTGTGTTTTGTTTAACCATATGTTGTCTAATTATATAGGACTTAATTTAACCACTTGGATGCTGAGGACGCGCTCAGCGCGTCCTCAGCATTCCCGCTGGTATGCGGAGGACGCGCTGAGCGTGTCCTCCCATTGGGGTCAGCGTTCGGCCGGGTTCCGGCCGATCGCTGGCCCCCCCGGTGCGGGCTGACATCCTGGATGTCAGCCGCGCATCCGGGACCACAGCCGCCGGAATTAGGTGTCATCGCGGCAGCGCGATGACACCTAATTCAGGCGCCCCCCCCCGCATGTGCGGAGGAGGCGCCTGAAAGGGAGGGGGAGGTCCTTCGGACCTCTCTCCCTCCCGATCGGCGGCTCTGCGGGGGTTAACCCAGGCATCATTGGAAGGGCACAGCCTGCCCTTCCAAATGATGCCTGGCATTAACCCCTGGGGAGCTGAATCGCGAATCGGTGCTGAAAAGCGCCGGTTCGCGATCCTTTCCCGGAGCTGGCCGACATCTTGGATGTCGGCCAAGCCTCCGGGAACTCCCCCTGAGGACTGGCGTCATCGTGCGTAGCACGATGACGCCAGTCCTGGACTTAACCCTTAACTGCCACCAACGGTGGAGATAGGGAGTTCCAATCAGGGGCGGATCCAGAGCCTAGTCTCGGGAGGGGCACTGACAGAAAATAAGGTGTTGCTTACAGAACTGACAATATTTTATTTAACGTATCACACAGTCTGCGAGACATTTATCATTACAGAAGGCACCTCGCATTCTTTTTTACACACCTGACAGGCCCCTCACATTCCCCCAATACAATTTAGTCACTCACCAATTATCAAAATGATGTCTCTGCAGTGTTGCTCTGTCCCAGACGCAGACTGACTGCTAATGTTGGGTGACAGCCAGGTACACATTGCATACACATATACAAAATACAAACATACACACACACATACACATATATTGCATGTAACTGGGTGACAGGCAGCACGCTGCATGACACAGATATATATTGTCATGCTGCTGGGTGACAGGCTCCTCACTGCATCACATATATACATATTGTAATGCTGCTTGGTTGACAGGCTCCTCACTGCATCACACATAGGGAGGTTTTATGATGCTCTCGGATGGCTTTCTAATTACCATGCCACTGGGCTCCTATACCCCTCAGGTCCCCATGCTCTAATCCCCAGGTAACCATGTGTAGCTATGAATCATGCCAGGGGTCATCTGATGAGGAGCGTTTCCTCCCCAGCTGCTCACACAATGCCCAGCCAGCCACATGGCCGAACATCCTGTGGGAGGGGGGGGTGTTGCCTGGGGAAGCTGTAGGGCCCCCTGCCAGCTGACACACCTTCAGTATGTTGGGTAAGAGATCACCTAAATGGGGGTTTGAATAAGAGGGGGGCAGGAAGAGAGGTCCTCTTAATCATAAGATACCCTGTGTGACAGGACCATAAAGAAATAATATGGGGGGCTCAGCTTGGTGTGCAAAGAATTCAGCAGAAATGGGTATGAGGGAGAAATGGCAAGTTTTATGTATCATTCTAGTTGAAATCAGGGAAAATAGATGATAGGGCTGACTGCTGAGGACAGGGGGGCAGAGAGAAGGTAAAAGCCAGAGAAAGGGAGATGCAGAATAACACTATTATCCCTTTCCTCCCCTGCACAACTTGCTACCATCTTCACTTTCATCACTTACCGGGCCAGCAGCTGCCTTGCCTCTCTTCTCACTCACTGTCACTGATGCTCCTCACGCCTGTCTGCATGCAGCTGCAGGATGGAGGATCTGACCTCCTGTGGAGGGATGGGGAAATAGCCACCGGATATGACTTTCTCTCTGATCCGGCAGATAGCCACAGCTGCAACACAGGAATACTGTGTTCACCTTCAGGATTGCTATTTACATAATGGGCACTGGGCAGCCCTGTGGCAATGGCACCATTAGCACCCCCATATAACTGGTACATGGGGTGGTGCCACTGATTTAACACTGTAAAGGCTGCCGCTGGCTGGCACACTCACACGCAGGTACCTGGCTTGGGCTATGGACAGCACGGGTCATGGGGGATGGATTGGATGCCCCGGTTCTCTTCTGTGTCACTCTCAGTGACTGGTGGCAGGCACACTTTCTCAGTGCGCACGCAGCCACAAGCACTGGTCTGGCACTCCGGATGCAGTGTGGAGCCTCCTGCTCTTCCACCCTCACGTGACAACTAAAGGAGCATTGCACCGGCGCACTGCGTCACGTGACTGCAGTCCTCCAACACAGAGAGCCCGTTTACTGAAGCTTGTTCTGGCGCTGGCCAGCAGCTGGGTCGGTAATATTTTCTCGGGGGGGGCAATTGCCCCGTTGCCCCCCCCTGGATCCGCCCCTGGTTCCAATGAACTCCCTATCTCCCGATCCGTGGCAGTTAGGGGTTAAATTTTGGTATGGTTGGATCGGCCAGAGCATGGCCGTTCCAACGATACCAAACATGAAAGTGAAAAATGTTGTAAAAAAAAAAATGAAAAATAAAAATAAAATAAAAAATTAAAAAAAATTATAAAAAAAAAATAAACACTTTTTTTTATTTTTTTTGGTTTGTTAATGCAGCAATATTGTTCCCATTTCAATTATAATGTGAACAATGATGCTGCACTAACGATTTTTGTATGCGGTGCGTTTGTTAAAAATAGTGTAATTTTCCCCAAAAAAAAATGTAACGAGACCCCATCTCTAATTTTTTTAACAAGCGCACCCCATACAAAATATAACCGCAATTGCTCGCATGTTAAAATGTGAAAAAAAACACTTTACACATTGTAAATTATTGAAAATACATATTTTATTGCATTTTTTGTTATAATATACAGACATGACATAACGTATACATATAATAATGACATATTATGAATCTACCGAGTCTGACGGAAAGAACGATATATAATATGTCTGGGTCATATACTAAAATAAGCCTTCAAAACACGTTTAAACATGATGAGCAAAACCGGTAAAAATGACCTCAGCACAGGGGCGGGAAAAGCCTCAGCAGCGAAAGGGTTAATTCCATCAGCTGTTTGTTCCCAAAAACCTTGGCTGATTCATTGAAAAAATATTTGGCTAGAGTATATATTCGAAAAATGTCACTGGTCTGAAACGAAAGCAGGCTGGTCGAATGGCTGAAAAAAATTATTTCCGGCCAGCATCATACAGATTTGTGCCTTTAGCCGATGCAAGATGTGCTATGCCCTCCTGCAGCAACTGGGCTTTAAAGCCGCGTGACAGCAAAGCACGTCCCATGTGTTTAATCCCACCTCCCGCCGATACTCACCTCTCTCTCCGGGGTCCCACACAGACTAACTTCCTTGACGTCAGATCTGCGTGTTTATACCCCTCCCGGCGCACTGACGTCATTGCAACGGGCGAGATGACGTCAGTTTCAGGTGCCCACGCCAGAGCAGGGGGTGTGTCTGAAGGGGAGACACCCCCCCTCTATCTTCACATCGCCAGGGGGGTAGAGCGTCACAGTCTGACCTTTCCAACAATTCCTTTCTTTAACCCCTGAGGCACCAGGCAGCGATACAGTACCAATCGGCACCGGATCGCGGCCAATTTTCAGTGGGGGCTGCCATCTTAGATGTCAACCTCACCTCCAGGTTCCACTCATCAACTGACGTTATCGCGCGTGGCACGATGACATCCGTTAGCCGAGTAACCTCTAGCTGCCCAGGGATTTCCTAAGGAAATCCTATGGTGGAGATAGGGGGGTCCTTTGAACCCATGTTTCTCCCAATCAGTGGCAGCTAGAGGGTCATGCGCATGGCCTTTCTGATAATACCAAACATGACCAGGTTACGTGTAAACAAAAAGAAAATAATAATAATAAATAAAAATAAAAAATAAATAAAAATATGTAGGGCCCTATTACAATCTTCGCGTTAAAATGCTCGCACATCGCATGATTTTTTGTGCCAAGTATTAAACGTTAATGCACGTAAATCACGCTGGTATTACAATCCTTGCGCATTTTTTCATCCGTCGAGCAATAACGTGCCTAAAATGGATGCGCACAAACACTCGCGCAGCAACGTTGCGCACAGAAATCAGTGTGCGGACTGTTTTTTTCACGCGATTCAGCCAATCAGAATTAAGAAACCACAATTATCTCCCGTTAAGTTTTTGCGCCTGTCAAAGTCAATCTGCGCATATATGCTGCATCAATAAAAAATGCACACACGACTTCTCAAATTTATTGGTTTGGTATGAGTAGAATGTGTAACTATACTTTGCTGCGTATTTTTTTTTTGGACTGGTGTATTTGGTTTCGGCCAGGTTGATAGAATTTGCCATTAACACCAGCTTTTAGGAGTTGCTAAAATTATGCGCAAAAGCTGTGCGTTACAAACTGCGCATAGATTGTAATACCACCCGCGCACCAGCGCACAAACGCATTTGCGCTCACAATGTTAAGTATAGGGCGCGCAATGTACAGTAAGCTCGCGCAGCATTGGCGCAGGTTCACCCGCGGTTGACGTATACGCGCATTTGTTGTGCTGAGATTGTAATACGACATTCAGCACAAAGGGTTTTACCCCTCGCGTTAATGCGTTTTTGCGCACGTGCAAACGTTTGGAGATTGTAATAGGGCCCGTTTTTTTAAAAATTTATTAATGCAGCATGTAACAGAGTGCCAGTAGAACCTGCCAGGGTGGCAGGAAAAGTGATAGATGGCAGATACATTCCTCTACGAATGCTTAGATTCATCATCTAAGGTACTGCTAGTATAAATTTGCAGGTAAAGACCAATAGCTCTTTAACTTGTATGGGTAAAACAGATTCTGGAACTGGTGTTACCAGGAGTTTAATTAGCTCTGGGTGGGACAGGGATTCATTAATGGGCAGCTGCACCTAGCAGTGTGTGTCTCAGTGCATGGAGAGACGATGTGCTGAATGCAGCAACTCCTGTGTTAGGAGAATAAGAAAACCTGTCTGTGAGACAGGGTTCTATGGATGAACTATAAGCTGTTCTCTTGGAGGAAACCAACCCAGCTCGGAGGACTGTCAATCACTAACCAGTAAGGCTCAGTGGAGCAGACTTTTATTTGTTCCTATCAATTGATTTTGGCTGGATGCCTGCAACCTTTTTGTTTCTTTTTTTTTAATGATGGCTGTCTGCAAATTAAAGCTGGCATTTTTGTTGAAGCGACCGCGAGTTTGCCTCTATATTGAGACTGATCCCCTACAATTGGTGGAGGATGTAGACAAAGTTCCAGAGACTGCAAAAGCAGTCTTAAAAGGACAGTACGTTTGACTTATGTCGTGGGTTAAGGCTGCACAAACCCTAAAGCCTGAAATGATGGAAGAGTTAATCAAACAGCTAGTGCAGTCAAATGCCCTCCTTCAGGCTGCGCATACAGATCAACAGGAAACAAATCGTCTGCTGGCAGTGGCTACCCAGTCAGCTATAACCGAACAAATAGAGTTTAGTTTACGTATCCACAATCAGATACAGTCTCTGGCTGAAAGGACTCCATCTGTGGAAAATGTTGCAGCAGTACGCAAGCGGGTGCAAGCCGCACTACAAAAGATGACCACTGAGGATGATGTGGAGGCCTTCCTCAAGGTTTTTGAAAGGCTGGCGGAGTCTGAGGGTCTGCCCAAGGACCAGTGGGCTGAGGTCCTTGCCCCTTTTCTGTCCGGAGATCCACAGAAGGCCTACTTTGATTTAAGTGCTGCTGAGGCTCAGCAGTACCACAGACTCAAGACAGAGATTCTGTCCCGCCTGTGGGTTACCATGGCCTTGAGAGCCCGGCGCATCCATGCCTGGGAGTTCAAAGTGGACAAACCAGTAAGGTACCAGATATATGACCTTGTTCACCTCACATGCATGTGGTTACAACCGGAGATTACCAACCCTGCCCAGATGGTGGAGAGAGTAGTGGTGGACCGCTTTGTGAGAGCCCTTCCAATCCCTATACAGTGGTTTGCAGGTCGAGCTGACCCCAAAGATATTGATGAATTGGTGGCCCTCGAGGAGCGGTATTTAAGTACTGAGGATTTTCTTCGGAGTGCAGTCCCCCCAGGAGTCAGAAGTCCACCACTTTTGCGAAGAGCTCTTCTGGCCCAAGGGGCAAAAAGGAGGAGGTGCAGGCTATTGACAACCATACTATGCAACGCATAAAAAGACCCAACCGACCCTCAGAGGTACGACAGGACTGGGGAGTGCAGGCTATTGACAACCATACTATGCAACGCATAAAAAGACCCAACCGACCCTCAGAGGTACGACAGGACTGGGGGCCGGTAGTGTGTTGGCGCTGCCATGAACCAGGACATATGGTTGCCAGTTGTCCCCTAAACCAAGAGCCTATGGATTGCGGGTTTTCTCGGCGACAGTCTCTGGTTGCTACACCAGGAGGTGCCCCACACAGACTGTGGAGGCCGAGAAGCAGGTTTGTGTGATTACAGTGGACGGTTGCAAGATGACTGCCTTGCTGGATTCTGGCAGTCTTGTCACTCTAGTGCATGCAGCTCTAGTTAATCCTCAAAAGGTTAAACAACAGCTGATGGGGGTCATCTGCATTCATGGGGATACTAAGTGCTACCCCACAGTCGTGATGTCCATTGAAACTGTTTGTGGCACCCGGGAACATGAAGTTGGAGTGGTCCCAAGTCTGATGTACAATGCTATACTGGGGCGAGATTTCCCCTTTTTCTGGGACTTATGGGAGACAGCTAAGGCAGATGGACCCAACACTGTGTCTAAATCTTACAGCCCAGATCCACTGGAAGAGAGCTCTCAGGAGGATGTATTTGTGAATTTTCCCCTGGAGGTCTTACCAGGTGATGCTGAGGACCACACCCCAGAGGTAGAACTGCCAGACCTCCCCATGACCCGTGACAAGTTTGGCACGGCCCAGCTTAGGGATCCCACCTTAAGTCGGGCCAGGGAACAGGTAAAAGTTGTAAATGGAGCACCCCAAGAACCGGGGGCGGAGACTATATTCCCTTATTTTTCTATGGAAAATTACTTATTGTATAGAGTGGATGAGATACGATGGATGAGACAGAATTGAGCAGTTACTGGTACCACAAACCCATAGACGTATGGTATTAGACTTGGCACATTCTCATGTACTTGGGGGACATCTAGGTTTAGATAAAACTTAATAGCGGGTGTTACAACGCTTTTATTGGCCAGGTCTACATAATGATGTAAAATTGTACTGTGAGTCGTGTCCAGTTTGCCAGATCACTGCTCCTGTCTCCTTGTTCAGGAGTCCATTGGTACCGTTGCACATCATTGAGGTACCCTTTGATAGGATTGGAATGGATATTGTGGGTCCCTTGGTTAAGTCCGCTAGGGGACATCAGTATATCCTGGAAGTCTTAGACTATGCCACCCGGTACCCAGAAGCAATCCCTTTAAGGAATACCTCCGCAAAAAGTATTGCCAAAGAGCTGTCTCTTATGTTTACACGGGTGGGTATTAGGGATGAGCTGTTCTGTTAGATCGGTTCGGAGTTCGATTCGAACATTGGCCGTGAGAAAGTTCGCAAACTTAGAACTTTTTGGGACGTTCACCAAAAGTTCTAAAAATAAATTTTTTGGAAAAAGTATAAAAAATGCTTAAAAATTACTAAACAATCTAGAAATAAAGAGACTCTTTACTGCAGAATATTATAAGTAACGGTTTATTAGATATTGAATTAAAACGGGAATATTTTTAACATTGAAGCCTATGGGATAAAACATTCTTGTTACTAAAACATCAGGCAGACACGGCCCTCTAATCAGGCACTGTAGAAGGCAGCCTGCCGGGGCCTCCTAAGGATTCCCTTGAGGAGCATGCGGCCGATGGATGACAGAGCTGCGACTGTGTGGGCTAGCCGCCCGGGTGCATGTGGCAGAGACAGGCAGCGCAGGGAGGGAGCCACTGCACCCACCTGCGGCCACGGCAGGCCCCCCCACCCCCACAACCAGGATCCCGGGAGCCCCCACTGACCACCAGGGTAAGGTTAGGCTACACATTTCTAAAAAAAAATAAAATCCGAGGACATTTTTAAATGTCCCCGGGAACATAAAATAAAACCTTAGATACATTCAGCCAGGTAGAGGGGGGTGACATGTTGGCTGCGCAGGGTCTCAGGCAGTGTTTTTTTTTTTTTTTTTGTGTGTATATTTTTAGCAAATTTATAGGGGACGGTAAGGGCAGGTATGATATATATATATATAAGATATTGTAACGTTGGGGGTTTCCAGCCTGGGGCTTCCAGTGTGGGGACTTCCAGTGTGCTTGAAGGGAGCATGTCTGATGCTGCTCGCTGACCAACACCCGGTTTAAATAGAGACAGGCAGGGAGGTGGCTGTATGAGGCGCGGCTTGAGAGGGGGGTGCGGTCTGGTGAAGGTCTTTAAAAACCCACAGTTCCTTCTCAGCAGTGCCAGATCGTGGTTATCCATACCTGAGCTCCCTGTACCTGTATTCTCTCGTGATTTAACCTGTTATTGACCTCTGCTTGTTTTCTGACCATTCTGCCTTCCGTTGCCCTAGACTATTTTCCTTGTACTACGCTACTGCACTGATATCGACCCGGCTATTCCATTTGACTATTCTATTCTCTGTATTCCTGACTCTGGCTCGTCTGACTAACCCCGTGTTGCTGACCTGGTTTTGTATTACGACATTGTCTTTGATTAACCCTTTCTGTCTAGCTAGTATACTTATACCTGGCCAATTTTTAAGGACCAGACAGTTAGGGATTGTTCTACGGCTACTCTGTTGGTAGATTTTTGGCTCTGTGGAGTGTTGGGCTTTAAGGGCTGCGTGGTGGGATCCGGGAACCGTGACAGATATATATCTATATTCTTATAAATATATATATCCAGACATGTATTACACACACATTTTGGCAACTAATTGCCCCCCCCAATTTGGCTGATCCCTCCAGAAGAAATGCTGAACCCGATAGAGCAGAGAATAATATATATATTCTCTGCTCTGTCGGGTTCAACATTTCTTCTGGAAGGATCAGCCAAATGGGGGGGGGCGCATTTAGTTGAGATTGTCCACATGCCACCCCCCCATGTGCGTATGTGTATATATGGTCTGAGGTCTGTGGGTGGGTGTATATATATATCTGCATGTTGATATATACTGTACATATATATAGGTCTGCGTGTTGATATATACGTATATGTCTGTGTGTGGTATCAATGCATCCCTACTCTATACACAGCGTTCCGTGTCCCTATAATATATATGATCAGGGGTTACCTTTTTTTTCAATATTTTTATACTATTCCTATTAAATTAACATTAATTATTGATGTATTTTATTCAGTAGAAACTTTTTTTTGCCTATATAACATGTGCTTTGTGAAAATAAAACGGTTTTGTGTGTACATTTTAATTTAGATAGCGGATTCCTGTCCAGTGCGGTGAGAAGCAAACATAATGCAGTGTAGACACGCTGCGAGGCGGAGCGGAGTGAAGTTAAGCCTGCAAAATGTTTACTTCTCTTCGCTTCGCTATGCTGTGTGTCGCTACACACTCAGTGTGTCTCAGCCTTTATTCCCGCATCGCTAGTTTACTGAATCAGTTTGTATACTTGTTACTGACCCTGCTTGTTCTGAGAACCCGATCTGTTGCCGACTTTGCCTGCCATTTGACTATTCTCTCTGTATATTCCCTGCCTGTTCTGTTTGCTTCCTGTTGCTACTGGTGTACGCCGATTCTCACCATATACAGTAGCGCAGTTCAAGTGCCTAAACATTGCTGACCCAGTTGTGTTATAGCTGCTGATGTAACTGAATAGATTGGGGATCTCTTCTGCATTACCAAAACCTCAACCACTGCACTCTTCCACAATACCACAGAGGGGTTACGGTGTGAAGGCACTTGCTGCCACCAAAGGCACAATATTTGGGTGCACTGCCACTGACGCCTATACCAGATTCATATCATTTTAATATTGGACCACAGGGTCCACCGCTGCACTCTTCCACAATACCACAGAGGGGTTACGGTGTGAAGGCACTTTCTGTCACCAAAGGCATAATATTTGGGTGCACTGCCACTGACGCCTATACCAGATTCATATAATTTTAATATTGGACCACCAGTGGCGTAGCGTGGGCGGGGCAGGGGGGGCCGTGGCCCCGGGTGCAGTTTTGTTAGGGGCACATAATTTCAAAAGAAATTTGTGCCCCTAAAACATGACGTCCGGACTGACCCGCCGGGCCCTTGGATGCCACCCAAGGGCCCACGGGTTGAGGGGACCCAGATGCCGGGCAGCAGGAGTGCCTGCCCGGTCCTGAACAGTGAGTCCATCCATGTTGAAGGGGAGGTGGCTGCGTGCTGGCGCAGCCGGTCACGTGGTCTGGCTAATCAGGTGGTACTGAGTCTCTGTACCACCTGACTGGCCGGACCGCATGACCCGCACACGCACGCAGCCGCATCCCCTTCAACACGGACAGACTCACACGCTGTTCAGGACCGGGCAGGCACTCCTGCTGCCCGGCATCTGGGCCCCCTCAACCCCTGCTGGATCCAGAGCTGGGGCAATATCCATGTGAGAGCTGGCTGCCGCTGGGGCAATATCCAGGTAAGAGCTGGGGAAATCCATGAGCTGGGGCAATATCCATGTGAGAGCTGGGGCATATCCATGAGCTGGGGCAAATCCATGAGCTGGGGGCAAATCCATGTGAGAGCTGGGGCAAATCCATGAGCTGGGGAAAATCCATGAGCTGGGGGCAAATCCATGAGCTGGGGCATATCCATGAGCTGGGGCTTATCCATGAGCTGGGGCTTATCCATGAGCTGGGGCTTATCCATGAGCTGGGGCATATCCATGAGCTGGGGCATATCCATGAGCTGGGGCATATCCATGAGCTGGGGCAAATCCATGTGAGAACTGGGGCATATCCATGAGCTGGGGGCAAATCCATGAGCTGAGGGCAAATCCATGAGCTGGGGCAAATTCATGAGCTGGGGGCAAATCCATGAGCTGGGGCATATCCATGAGCTGGGGCAAATCCATGTGTGAGCTGGGGCAAATCCATGTGTGAGATGGGGCATATCCATGTGTGAGCTGTGGCATATCCATGGGAGAGCTGGGGCAATATCCATGTGAGAGCTGCGGCAATATCCATGTGAGAGCTGCGGCAATATCGATAACGTGTCCACAGGTTGGGGGGGGGCGCACAATTCTTGGCTGGCCCCGGGCGCTGACAACCCACGCTACGCCACTGTGGACCACAGGGTCCACCGCTGCACTCTTCCACAATACCACAGAGGGGTTACGGTGTGAAGGCACTTGCTGTCACCATAGGCATAATATTTGGGTGCAGTGACGCCTGTACCAGATTCATATAATTTTAATATTGGACCGCAAGGTTCAACCCTGCACTCTTCCACTATAACACAGAGGGGTTACAGTGTGACGGCACTGTTGCCGAAACTAAAGGCCCAATTTTAAAGCACTTATTGTTACTTTCATCCAAAGCCTGCATAAGTTTCACCATAATTTAGCCAAAAATTCACTAAACTTGTTCTGTGTGTCCTAAAACGTCTCCTCTTTTTATACAGACTGCCGCCCCAAGCAGTTGTTTATGAATAGATTAAAGGAAAAACATTTACCGTCATTTGAAATGTCATTTTTTTGGTTTTAAATGTTTCTATACATCCTACAAATCCGCCACTTCATGGGCAGGTTATGGGGAGGACCTCCTAGGCATGATATTTGAAGGAATTTTTCGTTTTTATTCTTAACTTTTATTTCATGGAAAACTCCCTGTTCCTTTAAAAACGTTTTTTTTTTTTACTTTTTGTCTTTGTTTCCTGTCCCCCAGGGCACTACCCGGACCCCCATACACCTTTTATAGCAAATATCTTGCATATTTGCCCTCTTGGAGGGCACTCTAAAATTCGAACGTTCGAGTCCCATTGACTTGCATTGAGTTCGAATCGTGTTCGCGTTCGAACCCGAACCTTTGAAATTGTTCGAGTTCGAATGCGAACCGAACACGGGGGTGTTCGGCTCATCCATAGTGTGTATTTCTCGTGAACTGTTAACTGACCAAGGCACGCCCTTCATGTTTAAGGTAGCAAAGGAATTGTGTAAACTGTTTAAAATTGACCATTTACGCACTTCTGTGTACCACCCCCAAACCAATGGTTTGGTGGAGAGATTCAACAAAACCCTGAAAGGAATGTTAAAGAGGGTGGTAGCTGCTGATGGAAAGGACTGGGATTGCCTCTTGCCCTACCTCATGTTTGCTATACGGGAAGTACCCCAAGCTTCCACGGGCTTCTCTCCCTTTGAGTTGCTGTACGGCCGACATCCGAGAGGCCTCTTAGATATAGCAAAGGAGACCTGGGAACAAGAGGAAACCCCACTCAAAAGTGTAGTGGAGCATATTGCAGAAATGCAGGACCGAATCGAGAAAGTGATGCCCATAGTTAAGTCACACTTACAACAGACTCAACACGCTCAGGCTACAGTATATAACCATTCAGCCAAGGTCAGAACCTTTATCTCTGGGGACAGAGTACTTGTACTGGTACCTACAGTCGAGAGTAAGTTCCTGACAAAATGGCAAGGGTTGTATGAAGTTGTAGAGCAGGTTGGGGAGGTGAATTACAGGGTACACCCTGTAATTCACCTAATAGGTTTATCATGTAAACCTATTAAAGCCCTGGAAATATTGAGCGTTCCTGATGGCCCAAAACCCCTTAGCTATGACTCGCACACTGTCTACTATGGTGCCTGAGGTAGAGATCGCTGAGGCCCTGTCGGTGAGTCAAAAGCAAGAGGCCAAAGAATTTCTACTAAGGAATAGAGAATTCTTTTCTGATTTACCAGGCTTAACCACCATGCTAAAGCATGATATTGTGACTGAACCGGGGGTAAAAGTAAACTTAAAACCCTATCGCATCCCAGAAGCTCGACGCCAAGTAGTCTCAGATGAGATCAAGAGGATGTTGGATTTTAAGATTATTGAAGAGTCGCATAGTGAATGGTGTAGTCCCAATGTCCTTATTCCCAAACCTGATGGTAGGATCCAATTTTGTAACGAATTCCGGCGGCTAAATGAGGTCTCAAAATTTGATGCTTATCCTATGCCTAGGGTAGACGTGCTAGTCGAGCGTTTAGGCCCTGCTCGGTATATCACCACCCTTGACCTTACGAAAGGGTACTGGCAAATACCCCTCACAGATCTGGCTAAAGCGAAAACAGCATTTTCTACTCCAGAAGGTCATTGGCAGTATAAAAGGATGCCGTTTGGCCTACATGGGGCTCCCGACACTTTTCACTGGATGATGGACCGTGTCCTTAAACTACACAAAAACTATGCATCTGCATATTTGGATGACGTAGTGATCTTTAGTGCAGAGTGGAAGAGCCACTTGCCCAAAGTACAGGCTGTTATTAACCCTTTCGCTGCTGAGGCATTTCACGCCTCTGTGCTGATTTCATTTTTACCTGTTTCGTTCATCATGTTTAAATGCATTTTGAAGCCTTATTTTAGTATATGACCTAGATATATCGTTCTTTCTGGCAGACTCGGCAGATTCATTATATGTCATTATTATATGTATACGTCATGCCCTGTCTGTATAATATAACAAAAATGCAATCCAATTTGAATTTTCAATAATTCACAACGTGTAAAGTGTTATTTTTCACATTTTAACATGCGAGCAATTGCGGTTATATTTTGTATGGGGTGCGCTTGTTAAAATTAGAAATGGGGTCTCGTTACAATTTTTTTGGGGGAAAATTACGCGATTTTTACACCCCAAAACCCCAAACACCCCAAACAAAAATCGTTAGTGCAGCATCATTGTTCACATTATAATTGAAATGGGAACAATATTGCTGCATTAACAAAACAAAAAAACCAAAAAAAACTTGTTTATTTTCTAATTATAATTTTTTTAAATATATATATTTTTTTAAACAAACATTCTACATCGTCATGTTTGGTATCATTGGAAAGGCCATGCTCTGGCCGATCCAACAATATCAAACATTAGCCCCTAGCTGCCACGGATGGGGAGATAGGGGGTTCATTGGAACCCCCTATCTCCACCATTGCTGGCAACTAGGGGTTAACTCCAGGACCCGCGCCATCGTGCTATGCACGATGACGCCAGTCATCAGGGGGAGTTCCCAGAGGCTTGGCCGACATCCAAGATGTCGGCCAGCTCCGGGAGAGGATCATGATCCGGCTCTTTTCGGCGCCGAACTGTGATCCGGCTCCGCAGGGGTTATTATCAGCCACCGTTTGGAAGGACCTCCCCCCTCCCTTTCAGGCGCCTCCTCCGCACTCGCGGGGGGGGGACTGAATTAGATGTCATTGCGCCACCGTGATGACATCTAATGGCCCCGCCGGGGTCAGCTGAATCCCAGCTGATTGCTGCCTCCTGTGCTAGGACGCGCTGAGCGCGTCCGTAGCACAGGAGAACCACTTGGCTGGACGCGCTGAGCACATCCATAGCAGCCAAGTGGTTAATGCCCTCCGCGATGCTGGACTGACAGCTAATCCCA
Source organism: Leptobrachium leishanense (assembly GCA_009667805.1). Lineage (NCBI taxonomy): Eukaryota > Metazoa > Chordata > Amphibia > Anura > Megophryidae > Leptobrachium > Leptobrachium leishanense. The sequence continues at coordinate 299,680,806 of CM019065.1, read as the reverse complement.
AGAAGTGTGCAGTGGGTTTGGAGGAAGGCCCGCTATTTGAGATACATTATTGGAAGGGGAGTAGTGAAGTCCCAAGTCACCAAAATCCGAGCTATCCTGAATTGGCCAAGACCCCTAAATAAAAAACAGGTGAGAGCCTTTTTAGGGTTGATAGGCTATTACAGAAAATTTGTCCCCAATTTCTCCACTAGGGCAGCTCCTCTCACAGATCTAACAAAGGGAGGAAAGTCTTCGGCTATGACTTGGACCCCGGAAGCGGAGAGCGCTTTCCAGGACCTCCAGACACCACTGTGCAAAAGTCCAGTTTTGATTACTCCTGACTTTACGAAGGAATTTGTGGTTCAGACGGATGCATCGGAGTTGGGCTTAGGTGGAGTGTTGTCCCAAGGGGTGAACGGAGAAGAACACTGTGTTGCTTTCTTAAGCAGGAAGTTGACCCCAGCGAGGCGTAAATATGCCATTGTGGAACGGGAATGTTTAGCAGTTAAGTGGGCCCTCGAGAGCTTAAAGTATTATTTGTTAGGACAGCAGTTTAGGCTCCTAACGGATCATGCTCCGCTCCAGTGGATGGCTTGGAATAAAGAAAGGAACGCAAGAGTTACCCGATGGTTCCTGGCCCTGCAGAATTTCAGATTTGTAGTGGAGCATAGACCAGGTAGCCAAGTCTACCCGAGTCTACAGCCTGTTTGCTGAGGGTGCTCAACCCCACCAGTTTGAGCAGAGGGGGGGGGGTGGATATGTAACAGAGTGCCAGTAGAACCTGCCAGGGTGGCAGGAAAATTGATAGATGGCAGATACATTCCTCCACGAATGCTTAGATTCATCATCTAAGGTACTGCTAGTATAAAGACCAATAGCTCTTTAACTTGTATGGGTAAAACAAATTCTGGAGCTGGTGTTACCAGAAGTTTAATTAGCTCTGGGTGGGACAGGGATTTATTAATGGGCAGCTGCACCAAGCAGTGTGTGTGTGTGTCTCAGTGCATGGAGAGACGATGTGCTGAATGCAGCAACTCCTGTGTTAGGAGAATAAGAAAACCTGTCTGTGAGACAGGGTTCTATGGATGAACTATAAGCTGTTTCCTTGGAGGAAACCAACCCAGCTCAGAGGACTGTCAATCACTAACCAGTAAGGCTCAGTGGAGCGGACTTTTATTTGTTCCTATCAATTGATTTTGGCTGGATGCCTGAAACCTTTTTGTTTCTTTTTTTTAATGATGGCTGTCTGCAAATTAAAGCTGGCATTTTTGTTGAAGCGACTGCAAGTTTGCCTCTATATTGAGACTGATCCCCTACAAGCACTATTACTCACTTTTCAATAATAATGTGAACAATAGTGCTGCACGAATGAAAATTTTTGTTTTTTTAGCTAAAATTGCATATTTACTCAGACAAATACAGTAACGAATTCCCTTTTCTATTTTTTTAAATAGTGTACACCATAGAATATATAGCTGTAAAGACTCAGATGATAAAACGTGAAAAAATTAGATGATTGAAATTTTAATGGTAATTCTTTTTTTTTTTTTACATTTTTGTTATAGAATTCTGGCAGGGCATGACGAATACATATGTAGCGCTGGTTTTAAATCCCCTGTCGTTGTAGTACTTGTTTTTGGCCACCGGAGGGAGACAAGCACGATGTAAGACACTGAACATTGGGACTACATTTTCCAGCATGCTTTGCGGGCGGGAACAGGAAGTGGGTGGGAGAGAGACACTGATATCCTCAGCCTCGTGGAAAGAGCTGGCAGAGCGCACAGAGGAGTGAGAGGAGCAAGACGCAAGTGTAACAGAGAGTGATCACGACCAGGCCAGAGCGCAGGTGCGGCCTAGCAGGGCTGGAGATCGGGTTTTTCACTTCTTATTACACGAAGACCCAGTGATCCACCGCTAGTAACCCACGCTGATACAGAGTAAGCTGAAGGACCCCGAGTTAGGAGAACCGCAGACGATCTAACAGGGAGTGTAGGTGGTGAGCTGGACATCTTGTGGCAGATACAGACAAGCAAGACAGCGGATCCGGTGACACAGAGAATCCCAGTCAAAATCGAGCGGAGAGACGTCCTGGGTCGAGCGGAGCACAGAGTATCTGGCGGATGGGTGAGAGGCCTTCCAGGCCGCTGTAAAATACTAAAGCACGCTGCAGTTTGTTCAAAACCCACAGGGCCCCAACGTGACTAGTCGAAGATACCTCATAAATAATTCACTGGCCAGTTGAATATTGTACCCGGGTACCAATACACACATACACATACATTCCTTGGGACATAATCTGTACGGTACTCACACTCCAACCACTAAGGGGGTTAAAAATACTTTTTCCTTTTCCGCTGCGCGTTTCTCGCATTACGAAGTATTGTATTTCTTTTCCGCTGCGCGTTTCCCGCATTACGAAGTACTGTAAACATATATACATATACCGTGTTACTCATTATATGCCAGTTTATTCAGTAAACTATATTATTTATAAAATCCACGACGGTGCTGGAGTAAATTTATTCCCTAGTGCGGGGAGACTGACCCGAGGTTCAAATTCAGCGGCTCCTCTGGGAGTGAGCGCTACACATATAATAATGATATAATATGAATCTGACGAGTCTGCAGTAACAGGATATATAATTTGTCTGGGTTGTACAATAAAACGTGACTTCAAATCGCGTTTAAACATGATGAGCAAAAGTGGTCAAAATGAATGCCACACACTTCTACTCTTAGTGGTCCAAACTTGTAAAATTGCTCCCATTCTTAATGGTTTTTAAACATTTCTCTTCCAAGCATCTGATATATAAAGAAATAGTTAAGTTTGATTCCCTTCATTTCCCTGCCTGACAATACATTTATCAACAATTTTTACACTGGAAATTGTTTTGGAAATCATCATTCAATAAATTCGAATTGAATCGGTATAGCTAATATTTCCATTGAAAAGTATAGCCGTGAGAGCTGATATTTGATCCGAATTTTTATTGGGAATTAAAATGCTGGTAACCTGCATTAGATTAGAATCTTGTAAACAAAAAAAAGTCAAAACCAGTTGAAAAAGGATTGAGCCTTTTGTCTGATTTCATGTCTAATTACATAGAGCTCTATTACATTCCTAGCGCAATTTTTAACGCGTGCGCAAAAATGCATTAACGCGAGGGGCAAAACCCTTTGCGCAGACCGTCATATTACAACGTCAGCGCACAAAATAAATGCGCGTTAACGTCTACTGCGGGTGAACCTGCTCGAATCCTGCATAAGTGTAATGTACTGTGCGCGTCCTATACTTAACACTGTGAGCGCAAATGCGTTTGTGCGCTGGTACGCGGATGGTATTACAATCTATGCGCAAAATTTAACGGACAACATTTGTGCACATAATTTTAACGCCTTTGAAAAGCTGGTGTTAATGACAAATCTGAACGTCCTGGCCGAAACCAAATACACCAGCCGAAAAAAAAAAATGCACAGCACAGTATAGTTACACATTCTACGCATACCCAAACAATAAAATGGAGAAGTTTTTTTTTTATTGCTGCAGCATATATACGCATATTGACTTTGACAGGCGCAAAAACCTAACATTAGAAAATGGTGGTTCTTAATTCTGATTGGCTGAATCACGTGCATCACCGATTTCTGAGCGCAACCTTACTGCACGCGTATTTTTATGCATTTTGCGCGGCCGTTTTACTTGCGTTATTTTTTGACGGATGAAAAAATGTGCGAGGATTGTAATACCACTGTTAATTTTCGCACATTACGCTCAACGCTGTGCGCAAAATTGAATGCGCTGTGCATGCGTTTTTGCACATAGAATGTAATAGTGCCCATAGTTTGGTATATAATTAATTGAAAAACACAACATTCTTGGTTTTATCTTTATATATTATCTATAGATCCCTTTTTAATGTTTACAAAAATATCACAGATGGAAAATATTTAGTTTGCTGGAAAGTTTATTTTGGTTTTCATGATATGAGAGGAGTATAACAGTGCGGTACATAATGACAGATTCTCCATTTCTCTAAGCCATGTTCCAAGGGACAACACTGGGCTGTTGTTCAAACACAATATTTAAATAACAAAAAAAAAAGAAGAACGCGAGGCAGCAAGAGGTGAACGGATTTAAGTTACACCAATTCAGCTAAAAGAGTATCTAGATCATAGGGATTGATGCACAAATCAAAAGAATTTAGGACAATGGACAATATGTTTTGAGCCAAAACAGCAATATTTATAAAATTATCTATTGTACATTAGGGATAAGCTGTTCGGTTCGATCGGTTCAGAGTTCTATTCGAACATTGGCCGTTCGAAAGTTTGCGAACTTCGAACTTTTTGGCGTGTTCGGTTCGAGTTAGAAATTAAAAAAATAATTTAAAAAAAAGTATAAAAAATGCTTAAAAAATCTAGAAATAAAGAGACTCTTTACTGCAGAATATTATAAGCAACGGTTTATTAGATATTAAACTAAAAAACTACCCAGGGCAAGAAGGCACGCATGTGGGCGATGATTAGCAATGGACGGACTGTGTACGTCGTCAAGAAGCGGTATGTTTAATAGCATAAACATGTTACATACACATAACACACATTACATACATCTACCAACATATGTCAACACATGCTGCAGCGTAATGTATTATCTGTTTGTCAGACAAATGTGACTGTCATAAAATTATTCTGGCTTTATTTAAAATATTTACACACGTGTACATTTTTCTGAAACTTTCACACCTCAAAATTACATGTGCTTAGAGTGCATGAGGCTTGCATAGGATTTTTTGAGCCGCCTGTGTGTTTCATCTTTAAAATGCTGCAATGGGTGATGTGGATTTTCTAGCTTACAAGGAAAGCATGCTTTACAGTCTGCCTAATGTCTAGGTGCAAAGATTATCACCTCTAAATGATATGTGCTCGCAGCAGGGCTCTCAAACTCTGGTGCCCCTGATGTTTTTGAACTACAACTCCCAGGATTTCCTTTCCAAGTATTGCATTGAAATCATCCTGGGACTACTAGTCCAAATCATGTTGGGGGGCTGGGAGTTTGAGACCTCTGGCATACTGTGCATGAGGCTTGCATAGGATTTTTTGCGCCGCCTGTGTGTTTCATCTTTAAAATGCTGCAATGGGTGATGTGAATTTTCTAGCTTTACAGTCTGCCTAATGTCTAGGTGCAAAGATTCTCACCTCTAAATGACATGTGCTTACAGCAGGGCTCTCAAACGGCGTAAAACAGGTGTTAATTATTGTTTGAAAATAACATGTGCTTCTAATTAGTCTGGTCTCATGAATTTGATACATTGCCTGCAGACTGAGTGTAGCTCCTGCACATGTATGAACACTGTGCTTCTGAATTCTAAGAAGTGTTCATTTCTACTACATGTTCCTCTGATATGCTGTTTAACCCCTTAAGGACCAGGGCTCTGTAAAGCCAATCATTAATGATGTAGATGTTACGTCATTTGTCATCAAGGGCTTAATAAAATCTTTATCACACTCCTTAGATTTAAACGTAATATTCCAGTATTTGTATGTCATGTACCTCTCCCGAAGGGCCTATGTGAGCATACAATTATTATTGTGTTAGATCTATAGTTTTGGTGCAAGCGTGGTGGAAGGGCTTGCTGCTTCTCCATTAGTAACACAACACTACGTGAAAATGTCTATCGTAAAGCGTACAAGCTGAGTCCCTAGAGTCTCTGACTATCCATTGTCATATATACCTTGCTTTATACATATAATACATTCCCTCATCTAACAGGATAGTAGCCAGTCCCTGTGCAATTTTTAACCCCTTAAGGGTGGCTAGGTGTCGTGTGTGGGTCTCTGATGGCGATATTTCTATAGATCCTACAAATCCGCCACTTCACGGGCAGGTTATGGGGACCTCCTAGGCACGATATTTGAAGGAATTTTTCGTTTTTATTTTTAACCCTTATTTTATGGAAAACTCACTGTTCCTTTAAAAACGTCTTTTTTTAAACTTTTTGTCCTTGTTTCCTGTCCCCCAGGGCACTACCCGGACCCCCATACACCTTTTATGGCAAATATCTTGCATATATGCTCTCTTGGAGGGCACTCTAAAAATCAAACCTTTGAGTCCCATTGACTTGCATTGAGTTCGGTTCGTGTTCGAACTCAAACTTTTGAAATTGTTCGAGTTCGAATGCGAACCGAACACGGGGGTTTCGGCTCATCGCTATTGTACATCACAGATATCTTATCACGGTTTTTAAAGTTTTCTTGTCAGTCATCCAAAATTCCCTCTTTAATGGATAAACCACTTTCTTTTTATATTCCCTGGACATTTTTTAAGCTACAGAGTTGTCTCAGAAGCTAAGAGACTCTTAGTGTTTGAGACAAATGCGTAGCTTAAAAATATATATTTACTGTGCTTCAAGGGTTCCAGAGAAGATCAAAGGTGCTTGTAATTTGAGAGCTATTTCATGCCATTTTATGCTAAAATAGCTGAATCTAAAAATTGTCTTACCCTAAGCCAGACCAACTGCGCCATGCACACCACCATCTATATTTTCACCCAACTCATGTACTTTCTCTCTTTCTTAAACCACGGTGAACTTTGACCTTCACTCATGTACCTTGCTTTATAAACTATGTATATGACACTGTGGTGGAGGATATATCGTCTTTAATATTATTGGTATTCGCAGGAATAACTGATACGATTACCTTACGTAACAAAGAGTGGAGTAGAATACTTGTAATAGGTGTAAGGATTGTGGAGGCAACCTGGTCACCGCTACTCTTAAAATAATTAAATGTTCGGGGGTGTGGCTGACCGACGGAGCGCACGGACGTTTAATGTGAGCACTCTGCGACCGGCGCTCGTTTTTTTTTTCAAACTTGCAGCTGTTTTCAGGGGCCCCACTTGTTACGTTTCCACAGGGTAGTCAGGCCCTCTGGAGGTGAGAGCAAAGCTCAGCAGCTCCTGTGGGTTAAATGGGATGGTCTCTGCAGAGCGTCTCTCCTGTGGCTGATGCTCTGTAGTCACATGACCAGTCCTGCCCTATATATGAGCCAGTAGTGGATCAGATCCTTGGGTTTGGATAGCTTCTACTTTTTGTATCCCAGCTCCTTGGATTGTGCTACATTCTGTTATTCTGATTTCGGTTTACATGACTCTCTGGCTTTGGATATCGGATCTTCTGTTCTGTCTGTCCCCTGTACCGTGCTTATATTAACCCGTGTATGACCCGGCTCGGTTTCTTGGATATTCTATTTGTGTCTTGTATATATGTTCTTATGAGTTCATGTGTCTAATTTGTTGCAGCATATACCCTGGTTTGTTCCCTGGAATCTGTATACCAGCATTCATTGTATGCCTGGTTTATGTTTTATACACCTTGAAGACCTAGCCTAGTTAGTATTTCGAGACCACCTTTTAAGGATCTCAGTCAGGGCTTAGGGATCTTTCTAGTTTCTGCTAACTTGTTTATTTCTTGTCTGCTTGTAGATTTGTCACTTTGTATTTACCCATATCCCCGCTGTTTTCCTTAGTTGAGAAATTACCTAGTACAGGGTCCCCCTTTGTGTTTGTCATCTGCACTATCTCTCTTGTTTCTAGTTTGTTAGTGTGTGCTTGATCCTGCAATATGACTGCAAACCTGCTTAAAGGGCTTAAAAATACGCAACCTAAAGGGCCCCCCTCACTCCATATAGGGGGGGATCGTGACACCATTGCCTCCTACCGACATCTGTGTGAAAGCCATACTCACCTGCTGATGTGATGGCCCAACGATCCTTGGACACCATAAAATTGGCCAAGAAAGACGAAGGCCTCAAGATCCAATATGGTGGCTCGCCATCGTCCGCATCTCTCCTCCTGCAGGAATAATACACATGTGAGGCATCCCAGAAGCGGTTTCCTTAGCAGATCTTCCCTCATATGTTTACGATATTTTTCAATTATTATTGCCCTATACTATACCGAAAGATCTGCTGCTGGCTCAAGCGAACAGCCTGCCCAAGGCTAAGAATTTACTGTCCCCCATTCCCTGAGATGTGATGGCGCGGGTGCGTTTCTCCCACATTCAAGACGACCTGATGGTGGCATCGAGAAAAATATTACCGCTGCCTAATCCCCATGCCATCTCGTTCTATGCTGACTTATCTGCGACAACAATGGCTAAACTTCAGGAATTCCTACCGGTTACCAAACTACTCTGAAACCACAAGCTGACATACAGATGCAGATTCCCAAGCAAGCTGTTAATGTGGGGAGAAAGTAAACTCGATATGATCTCCAAGGAGGGAATGGAGCTAAAGAAGGAATGGCAGGCTTTGGAAGACTACTTTCCGCTGAGGGTGACTACTGCATCCCCGATCGAGGTTTCCCCGTAATGGCATAGAATTAGACCGAAATGATTTGGGCTTTGAGAATTTCTGTATTATCGTTGCCGCCTGCACGTGTCACAGCTGTGGCCTCCATGGATGATTTATGGCATGTTTCATTCTGATGTGATCTACAAGTTGGGCGCTGCTGGGCTTCCTGCTATACTCTTACCAATCTCTTGTGGCCTGACTTTCCTATCCATTGGTTCTAAAGCCTGCATGGTGGGAGGTGTGTGGGGCTTTCGTTCATCCTGAGTGCCATATTTCTTGATATGTACTCAGTGGCGAACAATGTGTAGGGGGGGCAACATAAGATAACACAGTCAAAACTGGGGGGTCACTTATAATTTTCGTCACTAAATCATACCACAAAAAAGCGAAATAAGTATATATAAATAAGATTCCAAAATCCCTGAGTAATGTGGTATACAATGATACCTATTTGTTGTACTAACCTGATACTTAAATTCAATATTTTATTTGCCGCAATTCGTGGTTTACGCTGACTTTAGACCATACGCTAAATTGGGAATTCACCATATTTTCAGCAAAAGAAAGAACTACAGGCTTATTCACAGAACACCGAAAAGTCCCTGACATTTGCTCTGTCGTTCCCCGCTCTTCAGGGAATCAAATTTCCCCACCCTGCAGTGAAATCTGCATTCACCGCAGGGTCCCCGGAGTGAAGGGAAAACCCGCTGAAAGAAAAGACGCAGAACCGCGGATCAGATCCGATTATTTTGGCAGGTCAGACATATTATAGAATTGGATTCAGTTCGAAAATACACGAGAACCGGCTGAAAGTATCGGATTCCATATTTTCAGTGGGTTTACTTTGCAGCTCTTTATTAAAAAAATCTCTCAGGAATATCAGATCTGATCTGATCCGATTCATTATTGGATCGGATCCGATCCGATGATCCGCTGAACCTGAAATGAAAAAAGTCAACAAGCTGCCAGATGGGTGAAAAAAAAAAGTTGATTGAAAGTGTCAAAATTGAAACGCTGTTTGCAAAAGAACTACTGAACGAAAACGTCTGGAATTAACATACATGGTCCTATGAATGATAAGATCGGATACAGAAAAAAGAGAAACCGCTATTTAAAAAAAAATGGAGAAAAGGTTTGCCTAAAAAATTCAGAAAAAATGCTTAAAAGAGCCTAAAAAAATCAGTAAATAAAGAGACATTTTACTGTAGATTAAAATAATAAACAGTTAATTAGATATTGAGTAAAAATGGGAATATTTTTAACATTGAAACCTATGGGATTCGCCTGAATAAACCTGCAGAATGAAACCACCGAACATCAGGGCATTTCGGCTAGGGTCAGACGAACGCATTTTCACGTTGTCTGTGAAAAAGTGCGTTCGAACGAATGGACGCATTTTTTCACGGAGTACGCGATAGCGGTCATACGATGCGCATTTGCATCCGTGATTTTGTACGGATCATCAATAAAACACTTTGTGCATCTGGACGTTGTGTTGGCCGGACATTAGCAGTGTCTGACATCTCCAATTCACGCACAGACGCCGCTAGCGGACGCAGCGCACTCTGTACGTCAGTACTAGCAGTTTAACGTTCTCGAAAAAATGCGTTCATTTTCCACTTGCGTTGCGCAGCCGGACTTTTGTGCGACCGTACTTCGTATATTGGCCGTCATTGCCTGGCACTTGCTGCTACTACGGCCGTGATTAAGTGCGCCTGCACGCGCGTTCGCACTGCGCTCGTCTGACCCTAGCCTTCTCTGACATTTCACTGCTGTTCGGTGTTAGAAACATAGAAACATACGAAAATGTCGGCAGATAAGAACCTTTCGGCCCATCTAGTCTTCCCAATTACTTGGATACTTTACCTGGATTTATCTTTTGTTTAGGATAGCCTATGCCTATCACATGCCTGCTTAAATTCAATTACTGTTTTGGCCTCTACCACTTCAACTGGAAGGCTGTTCCATGTATCCACCACCCTCTCAGTAAAATAATGCTTCCTGATATTACTTTCAAACCTTTGCCCCTCTAATCTAAGACTATGTCCTCTTGTTTTGCTACTTTGTTTCCTTTTAAATATACTCCCTTCCTCTACCTTGTGGATTCCCTTTACATATTTAAAGGTTTCTATCATATCTCCTCTGTCTCGTCTTTTTTCCAAGCTGTACATGTCAAGATCATTAAGCCTTTCTTGGTAACTTTTCTCCTTCAAGCCGTACACCATTTTAGTAGCCCTTCTCTGAACTCTCTCTAAGATGTCTATATCCTTCTGAAGATACGGTCTCCAGTACTGCACACAGTACTCCAAGTGAGGTCTCACAGGTGCTCTGTACAGTGGCATGAGCACTTCCCTTTTCCTACTGCTAATACCTCTCCCTACACAACCAAGCATTCTGCTAGCATTTCCTGCTGCTCTATTACATTGACTACTTACCCTTAGATCCTCTGCAATAATAACCCCTAAATCCCTTTCCTCAGATGTTGAGGTTAGGACTGTATCAAATATTCTATATTCAGCCCTTGGGTTTTTACGCCCCAGGTGCATTATGTTGCACTTATCCACATTAAAACTCATTTGCCACAGCTCCGACCATTTTTTTAGTTTACCTAAATCATTTGTCATTTGGCTGAACCCTCCAGGAATGTCAATGTGACGGATCGGCCGCCACAGGATTTATTTAGTTTAATTTCATTCTTATATTGTTATATTTCGTTTACCCTTTATTTATAGGAACTAATTCCCTTGTTTGATTTAGTGTAAAACTGTTGCTAGACTTCTAATTAATCAGGTTTTTCCCCTGCACCGATCCTGCTAGTAACCATGGAGTACATGCTTGCTACAATGTATCAGTCACTGACGAAGTGCTCCACGCTTCAAACTCTAAAAGACTTTATGTTCAGTTATATTGTGTGGTTTTAAATGTATTGTAAATTACTCATTTTTAGTTTTAAATAGACTTATATTTCTATAGTTAAATGTGTTTTTTTTAAAGATACTACCTGCTGCTAGTGGCAAATGCTTTCCTTCATATAGAATGTACAATAGGTTTGAGTAACTTGTGGATTATACAAAGTGCTTTCTCTTTGGGTATCTGTTATCTGTTTACATGTCTGAAAGGTTGAGAGTCACATTGTCTCAGCCACCCACTATCGGATTCCCTTTACAATGGGTTATGTACATCACTGTGTGTGGTCACTGTGGGGTCAAGACTTCATCTGCATACAACCAGTGGACCAAAGTGAAGCCTGAAGAGGACCTGAAAGAAGCCTGCAGTTGTCTTGGAACCAACCAACCAATCAGAACTGTTGGGGTGGGCGGGAAGTCTGAATGTGCATGGCTGTATTTTGTATATAAGCAATGTCTGTTCCCATTCTAAATACACTCTGATTTTCCTTCAACCTATACTGCGTCTCGACGAGTATTTGGGAAGAGGGACTATCTGCTAGGCATTTCCTCCTGGCTAACTCGATATATTCCAGCAAGGAACCTGACGCCGGCTCGCTACCTCTAAGGCGGATCTAATCCCTCCGAGTAGCGGCGTCCGTCACAGTAAACCCTTTGTGTCATCAGCAAAAATACATACTTTTCCATTAATACCTTCTGCAATATCACTAATAAAAATATTAAAGAGAATGTCAAAATGTGTTCTGTGAATAGATAAACCATTGCTTCTATATGGGAATTTTCACTGCTGTCGAACAGGCACCGTACTTGCTGGCAATTCGCCAAAATCTGGCGAACTGTCTTCTTTCCAAATGGCCATGAAATGGCACTGTACAGGGAAATTCCCTGTTCGGTGCCATTTTGGAGCCAAATGGGCTCTTTGTGAATAACCCTGCTAGAATGGACTGGCATAAATTACAAAACTAAAATTGTGAACATTTCTAAAACGCAGCTGTTCTATAGATTTTAGGGATGTGCATGACTTTTTTTTGTTTCGTTTCGGCTTTTTTCGGATATTTTTTGTTTCGGGTCATTTTGGACAGTTTTTCTTTCATTTTGGATCAATTCGGCGATTTGGATTGATTCGCGCTTCAGATCGATTCAGTGATTCGGATCAGTTACTTTTTTGTTTTTTTATGAGTTACTTCATTTTTTATTTCTTATTTAAGAATGGGAAGTAGATTACTACCAATAGAATGAAAGTTTCTTTACTTATTTATTCTTTTAGGATTTTTTTAGGACTTTTTTGGTTCAAAATTTAGGCTTCCTAATTTTTTTTTTAAAGAAATAAGGCTTTTTAACACATAGGTTTCAATGCAGCATTGTCAGGATCGGGCAACCCCGCTCGCAGACAAGTCAACAGATTCTAACCAACCGGTCCTAAATAACGGCCGGGATATGGTCAGTAATAATATCAGTAAACACAGGTAATAGGTGGAGTGCCACAATCAAGCAACCCACTGGGGATAGTAATGCAATAGACTCTGACTAACCAGTCCTTAATAACGGCCGGGATATGGTCAGTAATAATATCAGTAAACACAGGTAGTAAGTGGAGTATCACAATCAGGCAACCCGCTGGGTATAATAGCACAATAGACTCTGACTAACCGGTCCTTAATAACGACCGGGATTTGCAGAGTAAAATAGATCAACAACCCCCAAGTGTGAGTGAGAAGGAGAGGTCCGGATTAACAATGCCAAAAGTCAGGGCGCCAGAAGACCGGATTAACGAGACAAGCCGGGATCGACCAACCAAGAAGACAATAGATTTGTAATTAGAATATCGCAACAAGGCACTAGGCGTACATAGAACCACGCTTGGGCGATGACAGTGAGGAAGGAAGCTGTAACGGTAGCGGTAACGCTGCCACACGAGTAGCAGAGTTGAGATCCTTGATGGCAAAAGTATCTGCTTGAATAACACAAAAGGTTCATAAACTACAGACTGTAACTTAATAGCCAAGGAGACACAAGGGCTAACTGAATTGCCTCTAGGCTCTGAAGGTTTCGAGACCAACAGATTACCTAGGACACGCTCAGAAAAATGATACGTGGGATGACAGTCCGTGAAGTATTCAAGATGCAGGGCAGTCAAAAGAAATTCAGAAACAGTATGGACTGGTTTGAAATTGCAGATAGTAGATACCTGGCTAATACCAGAAGGTACTGACTTGCAGATAAGGTTGTTCTCACGAGTATATACAGAGATGCGATTAGAAATGACAAACGGCAGAAATAAACAATCTTTCTTAATCGCGGTTTTCACATAACCATTAATATGAGCTGTACGTTGGGTAACGGTACCCCGAAAGGTCACAAGCGATACCCCAAGACGAGATGGGACAGAACCCAGACAGCGAGCAATATATCCAGCAGCAAGCATAGGGTTAAATTGCCAACGCTCACAGACCGCGATATACAAACGTGCAGATAGAGTGGTCAAAGTACAAGCTGGGTCAATTAACAGGAGAAGGAATCACATACAGAAATGGGTCGGTAACAGGATATCAATGTAGGAATAAACTTAGTGTGCTGGAATCAAACTCCACGTCAGGGCGACGAGGCAACCCCTCTTCCCCTGTTTTAAACCTGGCAGCTCCTTGTGACTACACCAGGCCCTGCCCCCTCAGATGCCAATCTGCTATCAGGAAGTGCTGGCAACCGACCAGCCAGTGGCACACCACCATGCCCAGACCCCCCAGGGAGCACAACAGGGGCTGAGGATGTAACAGGAAGCCTTTTAAATGGAGCCACAGGACTTCGTATTGGAGAATAGAAGAGACTCCCCGCTCTAGCATAGGATCGCCAGTCAAGCACTGTGATTGGGTACCCCTCCTGACCTGTACGTCTGATTCGCGGCCAGACTCGACTTCCGGAAGTGGTTGGTGGATGTCGTGACCTAACGGTTGGCAAGCGCCACAATCGTCGATCTCTATCCGGCAGTAAACATTACCCCGGAATAAGGCGTTCCGGATATCAGCTGCTGTGACGACCACAACCACGGATGAGGGAGTGGCGCAACCCCGGACATGGGCCACCATGACAAGCATATGAATCCACACACTGCTGAGAAGCGCCTCTCTACAGTATAATTAATGCTGCATATGAATCCACACACTGGAACTTCCTAGCAGTGTTTTTTGAATTCATATGCTGCATTAATTCTAATTCATAAAAAATGAAAAACTAACTGATCTGAAAAATTAATCGATCTGCAGAGAGGTGCTGCCCCGCAGTGTGCGGATTCATATACTGCAGAGAGGAGCTTCCCAGCAGTGTATGGATTCATATGCTGCATTAATTATACTGCAGAGAGGCGCTTCCCAGCAATGTGTGTGGATTCAAATGCTGCATTAAAACCTATGGGTTAAAAAGCCTTGTTTCTTTGAAAAAGGTTAGAAAACCTAAAATTTCACTCAAATGCCAAAAAAATCCTAAAAAAAATAAATAAGTAAAGAAACTTTCATTCTATTGGTAGTAATCTACTTCCCATTCTTAAATAACCAATAAAAATGAAATAACTAAAAAAACTAAAAACCAACTGATCCGAATTACCCGAATCGATCCGAATCACCGATCCGAATCACGCCGAAATTACGGATCGATCCAAAATATTCGGATGGCCGATATTTCATTTTCAGAAATGCTCCAGAAATACGAATTTGGATTCAGAAAGAATTTACATAATAGATTTTGTAAAATGGGGGCACGTGGCATGTCTTGAGGGTAGTTAATCTAATCATGTATTATTCTGTGGTTTCCTTTTAGTAGATAGTATGTTTGTCATACTACATTGTTTACAGTGGAAATAACAATTTGTTTTGCAGTCATGGTAGAATACAAACGTTGATGTTATCTGAAGAGAGTGCTAAATCACCCGGTTCCTTTGTCATGTGACTGTGAAGAGATCATTTTTATCACTTTTTTTTTCTAAGTGTTTGCTTAATGATTCTTGTAAAAGCCTGTAACATATTCCTACAGTGATAGGCAACATCATTGATCCCTGTTAAACAATTTGCTAAAAGTCAATAAGTCAATGTTTATTTAACCCTTTAAACATTGTCACATTTGTATTTAGGAGCTTATTTTGGCTGACATGGCTATATTCTTTCTAAACAGCTCACACCAAAAGCTTTTTTTGCATATTATTTTTTTACGTATTTTGTCAGAAATAGACGTCACTACCTTTTGGAATAGGATTCTTAAAGACAAAATTGTTAAGAGGCTAAAGAACTGTCTTTGTAAACAGTCTGTCAACCTTTTAGGATTCTTTTGTTAGTTTGGGTCTAAACGTTTTATTTTTAAATTGCTTAGATGCATCCAGGTTATTAAATACACATTGGACACACTAAATTTTGTTAAAACCATTACTCCAAATATGTGAGATAATGTAGAGAAAGTATAATTGGTCATTTAAGAGGTGAAGAGCCTGGGGGATCAGGCTGATTCATTGGACGTGGAGGTGGTCTCTCTGTGTGTCTCATCTTGGAGTTCTAACTGAAAGGCCCAGGGCTTTGGATACTGTCGGATATAATCTCTGCACGTGAATACAACATGTTATATATTGGACTTATCAGCCAAGCCTCCAATATGTCTATATTGGATTTACTGGACCTACCTCGGCAGTTGCCTCCAATATATCAGGGATTATTATTTCATAAGAAACTTATACGAGACACAAATATCAATCGTTTATATTTCCTATAAATTCTCCTGAATTCTTTTAATTGTCTGTGTTTTGCTTTGAAAAATACAATAATCAATAATCGGATAAAAATATATATATATTTATTACGTATACAAAAAAGTTTCAAATCTCATATCATAAACAAAAATGTATAAACCACAATCCATCAGCATATAAAAACTAGCTTCACAATATATGTATCTCCTGTTAGTAACGGCATATATGATTATATCATTTACCTTATCAGTTAGTAACTAATACACAAATGGTTAATAAACATTTCTGCTTAATACAACATGCATTTCCCAGCAAACAATGTTTAACCAGCCAGCTCTTATATATATATATATATATATATATATATATATATATATCTCTAAGCTACATGGATCAACAAAAGATGAGCTAATTTAATCATAAGTAATAAAAACTTATTTAGTGAATCCTCCCCAATCTCGAGAATTAAACTTCTAATCTTTTGCTTTTTATTTTGTAGTTATATAATTCCTTGCTTATTAATTTTAATCACAGTAATTTCCAAATTCAATATATATTGGTATCAATCTTACAACATTTCTTTTGAATAAATCCTTATATCCACTTCTTCACATCTTTATCTGCAGAGTAAAGATATTTAGATTCTGGATCTAACAGTATCTGAGAAATCTCAGTCTACGTTGCAAGAATATCTACAAATATATATAATTACATTAATTCCTTAATTTCATACATTACCTGTCAAATTTGGATTTTGATAAGTCTGCCTTGGAATTCCTGATGTAATATTTTTGGAATGTGTGAAGATTATCGATATCAGATAATCAATGAATGTGAGTTAGAGATTTGGTGAGAATCTTGATTGCCTCATGTCTTGGGATCTGCTATGTGTACTGGACATTTGAATGCATTGCGGTGTGAGTCTGAATGCTGGAATCTCTGACTCTGAGTGTCATGTGTACTGCATTGCAGTGAGTCTCTGAATGCTGGAATCTCCGACTGACTTGCAACCAACACTGCCGCTTATTATAGCCAATTTGACGTCACTGGCAATATTATTGGTATATCAATTATAATATTTACTATCCTCTAGAGGGCAGTATTGCACTTCTTAATTAATTCCACCATTTCTTTTTAATATTCTTATCTCGGTTCAAAAGGTCAATCTGACGTAACAAAGAACCTCTCTTCTCCCACCTAAACACGGTGTCTCTGTCATCTCTGATTTATATCCTCACTCCCTTTTGGTTACTCAGAGTCCTATCAGCTGAATTCTTTTCTGGTTAACTCAACAAAATCTTTTCTTTAGTAAATTTTATTATTTACCATTTATATACGTTCTACAATATTTATTGGAGTATATATTTCCTACTGTAAATATAATAAAATATACCTTGATTTATAAACATATATTTTGTGAATATAAATCTATATTACAGAGATATTAACTCTTATTCCTATACCCAAAAGACAAAATATCTTTTGTTTTAAAAACTTAAGACAGACCAATAAATTTAATTATGACACGTCTTAACACTTAACTCTAGCATTATCACACAAAAACATTCTAGATTCCTTCATGTCTGGCACTTCTTAAAAAAATATAAAAGACTTCACCCAGGAATGAACTCTGTAAAAAAAAATCTCGTTCATTTCTAAACCTAGAGAAAATAGAAAGAAAAACTGTCTTTCAAAACAAAATGCCTACAGACATCCATTTTAATTTTTCCTTTCTGTAATATACCCGACAATACACTGGGTATTGGTTGTCGTGAGCTGGGCACCTGCTATGGACAACCCCTTTTGTACACCCCATTAACTCCAATGTTTATTTATCTTGCTGTTGATACTTTCATTTCTGTCCTGCTTTACTCCTTCTTCTTCTCATCACCTTTGTCATGTTCCCATCTCCTCTTCTTTGCTGTTCCTTTCCTACCCTACCCCTCATTTTTTTTGCTTGTTTTTCATCTTGCGTGAGAATATAGAGGTGCTAACAAATTAAATTAGTTTCTTTTATTTTATGTCATGGGCAATGTTTTGCATTGTACTCACTGTATAGATTTGTACTGATCCTTATGTGACTCCCAGTTTATTGACTCTCTTATTTTCATTTCTGTATCCACTTTCCTTTTCTTTAATAAAAATATGTTGAATATAAAGAAATAGATGAGGATTTGTGCATTGTGTAACAGGGCTTATGTTAAAATAGAAGGTGTTAGAATTCCATTGTTTGATAACACAAAAGAAATTAGTGTCTCTTTGATGCGAAATATGAAACTGTATCAAAAAGTTGAGGTTGGTTCCAGAAAGTACTAAAGCGTGCAAGTTTATCGTTTTGTTTCAAACATGAGGTACAGCTTTCAAATTAAAAAACAGAGCATATTGGTGAGAGAACAAGGGGGTTATTTATATTTGCTAAAGGTGCTATAAAGACAATAACTTGTACAAACTTTTCATGTTTGTGGCCTCCTTTTTGGTAGTCTTCCACACTAACTACAACTGCTTTATCTTCATTTTACTTTGGACATTTTAACAACTATGCAATATAATCCGATTTTCTCTGTTATTGCTTTGAATACTGTACATCCTGGTTTTGAAGTGTTTTGTCAAAGCTCATGGTAAGAGGATGATAGCTTTGATTTCTCAATGATTCTTCTATTCAAAATAATAACTCAATGTTAAAACATGATAATTGGTTCCAACCTAATGGAAATATGTACAAAAAGAATAGGACATATGACCTTGGCAGGATGGATGGGATAGATCCCTCAATTATCTTCTTACACAACTGCACAGAGTTTGCCTGGAATGGAGGATATGTTGTATGGATGGAGTTTATGCTTTAGTTTACCACCCTAAAATTAATCAATTTCCCCAAATTATCAGGGTTATTCAAAGAGAATCGAAAAGTCACTGCACGTTCGGTGACTTTTCGTTCTCTTCAATTCGGTGCGATTTGGTGATCCCATTTTGGCGACCCTGCGGTGTATTCAGCAAGCACCACAGGGCCGTCGTAGTGCAGGGAAAAGCTGCCGCAAACCCGACGAACACTCACCGCAAAACCCGGCGAATGCACGCCGAAACCTGCAAAAACATCTGGATTAACCCCGCCGAACACGCCGGAGAAACCCGAGCAGGAGCCGATCAGAGCGCAGAGCAGCCGCCAGAAAAACCCAACACTGCAGTCGAATGCAGTGAAAAAAACAAAAAACACCGTGCGCTTGAATGTTTGAAAAGTGAAACGCTGTTTGCAAAAAAACTACAGAACAAAAATGTCTGAAATTTACATATAAGATCCAATGAATGATAATAAAAAGGGCTGTTACAGAAAAAAGAAAATACGATTTAAAAAAAAGACAGAAAAAGAAATTTCGCAAAAAATCCCGAAAAATGCCTAAAAGATTCTAAAAAAAAAGAGACCTTTTACTGCAGAATAAAATAATAAACGGTTTATTAGATATTGAATTAAAAGGAGAATATTTTTAACATTGAAGCCTATGGGATTCTCCTGAATAAACCTGTCGAATGAAACCACCGAATGGCAGGGCATTTTGGAAACCTTTCTCAGCTGGTTTTTGTTCTCTGAATAGACGAAGTATTGCTTCTCTATGGGGGTTTCACTGCCCTCGAACAGGCACCATATGTGCAGGCAATTCGCCAACATTTGGCGAACTGCCTGCTCTCTGAATAGCCGAATGGCCAGGAAAGGTAAGCGTATGCTGAATTTTAGTGTTCGGTTACCTTTCAGACACAATTCGGAGCTCTTTGAATAACCTTGTACGTTGTATGGAGGGTAATGGTAGTAATCTATTTAACTGTAATAAAAGTATCTACAATTCTTTAAACCACTGCCTGTCCAAAAAAAGTCATACACTCTAATATTTCGTTGGATTGCCTTTTTTCCTTTGATTACGCACAGTCACCGTGGTAACGTTTTGATAAGCGTATACAATGTCACAACATTTATTTTTCCCTCCAGAGTTGCAATAATTTCTCACAAAGATCTTGATTTGACGATGGGAGTTGGACTGATGCATTATATCTTCTCCAGTACATCCCAAAGATTCTCAATGAGGTTAAGGACTGGGCTCTGTTGTGGCCAATTCATGCATTTAAATGATGTCTCATGCTCCCTGATTTATGCTTTATATTATTATTATTTATATTTCTATGTATGTGGTTTGACTGACCTTTAGTAATGGTTCTGCAACCTTGTCCAGCCACCGAGCACTCTTTTTTATTATTTGTTATGTTAGATTGTGGAAAGAGATTGTGATCTAATTGCTTAGAGCATTTTGGGTTATATATTTTTTTTCCTTAAAACTATGCGTGTATCACAACTTCCATGTCACATGGTTTGACCATGTGAGATATGGTTTACCCTTAGTCCTCGATCACCTAACAGCCCTAGGCAATAGCGCTCATTTATGAACAGCCGGCATTTGATGTTCAGACAGACAGCTGGTCATCCAGACTTGCATGCACTCGGGGATGACATATTTTTTGTTGTCCTGCCCACATCCTCCCGATCTCAGACCTGCCAAAGTTTGCAGCTCTTTGTATGCTTTTGTCAAAAAGGGAATAAAAACATAGCAGGTGACATCATTTTTGCTTTGTTTTAAACAATGTAGTCACGTCCTATGGATTAATAATTTTTTTAAGTGAGTGCTGCCAGTTATTGGCATAGGAAAGAAAATCAAAAGCTTTAGATGTTCATTCAACTTCAAAACATCCTAAACCTACCATTTCCAGTTTGAGAGTTCTGAAGGTGCATTACAAAGTAGGGTGTTGCACATATTGATTTAGTCTTTGTTTATATTGTTTTACACCTTAAACATAGCTTTGAAGTGTTATGGTTAAAGTACTAGTGTTTCAAAATCATGTTCACAAAGTTATGCTAAGTAACCCTGAGGATATCAAGAAAATACGTTGGATTGCTGAAATTACACATGATTTTCCCATCAGATAGATCTACTTAAAGCTGCAAACAAACAAACAAGAATTCATCTCCAAAACCTCTTCTTGCATCTCTGGTTCAAGTCACTTATTGTAATTTATTATACCTAGTGAGTGTACAGCTGTTATAACAGTGTAAATTTGCTGTCCCCTTAAAATAACTCAACTCACAGCCATTAATGTCTAAACCGCTGGCAATAAAAGTGAGTACACCCCTACGTGAAAATGTCCAAATTGGGCCCAAAGTGTCAATATTTTGTGTGGCCACCATTATTTTGTAGCAAAGCCTTAACGCTCCTCTTGGGCATGGAGTTCACCAGAGCTTCACAGGTTCCCTCTGGAGTCCTCTTCTACTCCTCCATGACAACATCACAGAGCTGGTGGATTTTAGAGACCTTGAGCTCATCCACCTTCCATTTGAGGATGCCCCACAGATGCTCAATGCGGTTTAGGTCTGGAGACATGCTTGGCCAGTCCATCTCCTTTACTTTCAGCTTTTTTAGCAAGGCAGTAGTCGTCTTGGAGGTGTGTTTGGGGTCGTTATCATGTTGGAATACTGCCCTGCGGCCCAGTCTCTGAAGGGAGGGATAATGCTCTGCTTCAGTATGTCACATTACATGTTGGCTTTCAGCTCCCCAGTGCCGGCAGCACTCCTACAGCCCCAGACCATGACACTCCCACCATCATGCTTGACTGTAGACAAGACACACTTGTCTTTGTACTCCTCACCTGGTTGCCGCCACACACGCTTGACACTGTCTGAACCAAATACGTTTATAATGTCTCATCAGACCACAGGACATGGTTCCAGTAATCCACGTCCTTAGTATGCTTGTCTTCAGCAAACTGTTTGTGGGTATCATCTTGTGCATCATCTTTAAAAGAGGCTTCCTTCTGGGATGACAGCCATGTAGACCAATTTGATGCAGTGTGCGGCGTATGGTGTGAGGACTGACAGGCTGACCCCCCCCCCCCTTCAACCTCTGCCTGCAGCAATGCTGGCAGCATTCATACGTCTATTTCCCAAAGACAACCTCTGGATATGACGCTGAGCACGTGCACTCAACTTCTTTTGGTCGACCGTGGTGAGGCCTATTCTGCGTGGAAGATGTCCTGTTAAAGCGCTGTATGGTCTTGGCCACCATGCTGCAGCTCAGTTTCAGGGTCTTGGCAATCTTCTTAAACTCTAGGCCAGGCCTCAAAATTTCAAGTCCCAAGTTACTAGCCAGGCCTTAAGAGTTACTGGCCACTAGTTGCCCCACATAACTCCTATACAGCCATGCCTCTGCATTCCCACTCGCCCTCATGTAATTTCCACTCGCCAAATGCAAGCAGGCGAGTGGAAATTTTGAGGCTTACCCTAGGCCATGTTTATGTAGAGCAAGAATTCTTTTTTTTCAGGTCCTCAGGGAGTTATTTGCTGTGATGGGCCATGTTTAACTTCCAGTGATCAGTATGAGAGAGTGAGAGCGATAACACCAAATTTAACACACCTGCTCCCCATTCACACCTGAGACCTTGTAACACTAACGTGTCACATGACACCGGCGAGGGAAAATGGCCAATTGGAACCAATTTGGACATTTTCACTTAAGGGTTATACTCACTTTTGGTGCCAGCGGTTTAGACATTAATGGCTGGGTGTTGAGTTATTTTGAAGGGACAGCAAATTTACGCTGTTATACAAGCTGTACACTCAGTACTTTACATTGTAACAAAGTGTCATTTCTTCAGTGTTGTCACATGAAAATATGTAATAAAATATTTACAAAAATGTAAGGGTTGTACTTACTTCTGTGAGATACTGTAAAATATTTATGTTTAATGCATAATTGAGAGAGTTTTATGGTATTAGGTGATTTTAGAAAGTCAAAATGTTGGATTGAGGCAAAAATCTGTAATAATTATAAACGTTCTCTTCAAATTTGCATCTCTACTAGTTGCAGTTTATGGCAGTATATCTAAACCACCTTTAGTAGCTTTGTGTTACATCCTCAGCCCCTGCTGCACTCCCTGGGAGGGTCCAGGTATGGTGGTGTGCCGCTGGCTGGCCGGGTGCCAGCACAACCTGATGGCCGATCGGCGTCTGATGGGGCGGGGCCTGGCATGGTCACGAGGAGCCGCCGGGTTTAAAGCAGGGCGCGAGGAGTTGCCTCGTCGCCCTGACGTGGAGTTCAGTTCCCGTATCGCTAGTGTATTCTCATTGCTGTTTAAGTTGCCGACCCATTTCTGTCTTCGATTCCTGCTCCTGATTTTGACCCTGCTTGTATCTGACTATTCTCTTGCGTCTACCATTAGCGGTTGCCAGTATTATGCGTTGGTGGATTAACCCTATTTTTGCCGCTGGGGGTTTCACTCGCTATCTGGGATCATTCCCATCTCGCTCTGGGGAATCATTTGTGGCCTCATTAGGGTACTGTTTAAGTCAAAGGTTCATGATTCATTGCTACATATGTATGTGCAAACCGCAGTAGAGAAATACTGTTTATTTTCTGCATATGATCATTGCGCTCAAAGTATACCCAGGTCTGTACCAGCCGTATACCCATATGTGTGTCAGCCACCTCTGATTTGGAAGGTACTTCTTACCCGTTTGTGCGCTACAGAAAATGCTAAGTCTGTTAGTTTGTTGACTGCCCTGCAGCCTGCAAGATTCATCAACTGTCAAACATTGTTGTCAGATAACCGTTTCGGTACTCCTACTCAAGTATTACAGACTTCTGTATTGGTTGGTGTTTCTGAAGGTGCACTAAGTTAGCTTTTGGTCTCAAAACCATTTGAGCTTAGATGCAAATCAGTTCTGCTTTTGTACTCCTTGGTTTTGGAAAATAAGTCTGTATTTACCGAGTATTTTACAACTATCAAGAAGATACTTCTGACCAAAAAGATCTCAACCTCGCTACTCTTGTGGAAGCGCTACCGTGCCCGTTACACTTTGCTTTGTCTGTAATAATGCACATAATGCACATAAATAATGAAAGTTAGTTAAAAATTAAAGAATTGGTGATATTTCTTCATTATATTTTTAGCTTGACCTACAGGTACTGGAGGGTTGGAATACACCCTTGTTTGGGTTAATTTGTGATTTTATGCACATTTTTAAAGGAGACATGGTAACTAGTACCAAGATTTGTTCAATGTACCAAGTATTGCATTCAATATTCCCAAAACTAAGCTAATAACTACTTTGAAGCTTCAGTTCAGTCATGGATCATCCTGACACTGATCAACAGAGTGTAAATATACTACCTTGAGTTTTCCTCATTTACATCTATTATTTATTTCCTACCTTTAGTGGGTTACAGGATCCCTTTTTAAAATAAGAATCTGTGGGCTTCTCCTTAGTCATCTAATGGCAGGGGCATAGGCGTGAGCAGTGGGTGTGCCTAGTGTGCCAAGCACACCCTAATGTTGGGTGAAGAGGTCAACTTTCAACTCTTGCATTGATATTTTAGTTGTCCCTTATCTGGTTCATGATGAATACCATAAACACTGGCTGTATCTAATTACAGGCCTGTTATTTCTAATGAAAATTGTGCCTTTTGTGCAAAATCTTCTCATCCTAAGTCTTCAATTAATAAAGGTTACATGGGTGCACACTTTATGTAATGGGCTGTGCACGCCAATGGGCAGGGGTCAAGTCGAGCATTAACACTTGGGAATGCAGTTCCTCAACTATATTTTTTTTTCAGGAGGAACAGTGATCCCTTTTGGCCTACAGAAGTTTTTTTTATTAGGTTCCAATCATATGTTTCCTTAGTCTTGGGTCTTCCTATGCCTTTGGGCACATGAGGCAGTAAGTGTTCTCCAATGGACCCAGTCGTCGGCAGCGATTTCACCTTTTTCCCATGAAACCCAGATGGTGTTGAAGTCTTGTATGCTGTACGCCATGTCATGAGTACCTGCCTATCTTCCATTTTCCTTTTAGGTGGTATATTGTAGATTGTAACCTATGGTATGCGCAAGTCTGGAAGTCGTAGGATATGTCCAGCCAGACGCATCCGGTGTTCAGTTACTATCTCCTCCGGTTCCCATGAATTACTTCTTCGCAGGACTTCCTTATTGTTAATGTGGTCTCTGTAGGAAATGCCCAGTATTCTTCGAAGGTGTCCTTGGTGGAAAACATTAAGCCTCTGGGATGTTCTTTAGTTGACCTTCCAAGTTTCACTAGCATATATGGCAGTTGGAATGATGATGTTGGTGTACAAGTGGATCTTTATTGCTGTGTTGATCGTTGGTGTAGACCAGATTGGGCGGAAACGTTGGAAAGTGCACATCGCCTTGCCAATCCTGCAATGAATATCCCTTTTCGGTGTCTAGATAGGTGAACTCCTCAACTTCTGTGATGGCTTGGCCTTCAACAGACCGTTGCAGCCTTGTCTGCCGATTTACTCACATGTCTTTGTCTTGTCAGTGCTGATGCGTAAGCCAATTCCTTATGTTACCAGAAATTTAATTCGGGTTGAATGCGACATGTCAATTGTTAATTGAAGAGCAGAAATCTTGGAGAGTTCCCACTACACGTTTGTAGGACTAAACCCATGCCTAATCTCATGGATGGATTCTAGTTACCAGCTCTGCCCAAATGTCAATTCTTGTTTCCGCCATGCATTGTCTGACTCGCAACATTTCGTAGTTGTGATGACTTGAGGTGCAGTGACTTAGCTGGTAAGTAAACCCATAGGGTTAGGTCATGAAGGAAAAGTCTGCAGACTCTTCAATTAAATAGAAATAACTCTTTAAAGTTAGAAAATGAATAACTGATATAAATTATGATTTTTTTACATGCTGAATTGGTTTAGGTACAGTTCAAGATCAACTAGAATAAATAAATGTAGCAAATTTCTAAAGAGATAAATTACCTGAATAATTAACTAACCAAGTTACTTCCAAAATGCTCTGTATTTTACTGATTTTCAAAACTATTTCAGCTGTGGCCTTTCACCATAATCTAAATGAAGATAAGAGGAGCTTAGCAAATAAATATCTCCAAATCTTTCATTTTCAGCATTCCTGTGGTTCCTGCAATAGAAAAGGAATGCAGCCCTATGAATAGACTGCTACTGAGCCAGTGTAGATATAAGGACAGCGATCTAGAGGTAGAAATACACCAACAGACCCGACATCAAAGATCAGCTAACAGTCTTTCAAAACCATACCTATGTACTAAGTCCCCAGGGGGTGAACCAAGCAGCAAAGGACCTCCACAGCATACTACACACCATCGCAGAGACCTCCAACATTAAAAAAGTCAACTTCAAGAAATCATCCAATAAACAACCCAATAAATGGTTTGACAAAGAATGCAGAACACTAAGAAACAACCTACGAACAGTCTCAAATAAAAAACATAGACCCCGACAACATTGACCTGAGGATCACACATGGTGTCCTGCAGAAAAACTATAAACAAATCCTCAAAAAGAAAAAACAAAACCTCATCTCCCAAAACCTTCAACAACTGGAAGAGGCTCTTCAGGATAACTCTTTCTGGGAAACCTGGAGTCAAATCGGCTCAGGATCCAAGAAAAAACACCTCCACATCCAAAATGGCAACATCTGGCTCAACTACTTCAAGAGCCTGTACAAAGACATTCCGAAAGAGGAGCTAACTGGGGAACAGGAACACATCATCAGAAGACTACATGAACTGGAGGAAAAAATCAAGGATTTCCAAAACCCGTTAGATACACCCATTACATCCCAAGAAGTAGCAGAAAAAAATCAAGATCTGCGAAGTAAAAAAGCCAGCGGGATGGATGGAATTCTTCCAGAGATGATTAAACACGGCTCTCCAGAAGTACACGCCGCAATATGTAAAGTTTTTAAAGTTTTCAACCTGGTCCTGAGCGTTGGATTCTACCCTCAAGTATGGAACCAAGGCCTCATAACACCCATCCATAAGAGTGGAGACCAACATGATCCAGCCAACTACAGAGGGATATGTGTCAGCAGCACACTGGGAAAACTGTTCAATAGCATCCAGAACAAAAGAATCCTCAGCTTCCTGACACAGCATAACGTCCTCAACAGAAGCCAAGCAGGGTTCATGCCAAACCATCGCACTACAGATCACATCTACACCCTGCACAGTCTCATCAAGGACCATGTCCACAATACAAAACATGGGAAAATATTTGCTTGCTTTGTGGACTTTAAGAAGGCCTCTGACTCAGTGTGGCACCCAGGCCTGTTCCTCAAACTACTGGAGAGTGGAATAGGAGGGAAAACATATGACGTCATCAAGAGCTCATATAATGAGAACTTCTGCAGCATAAAGGTGAATGGGAAGAGAACAGAGTATTTCCGGCAGGCTCGTGGAGTCAGACAAGGCTGCAGCCTAAGTCCAACCCTCTTTAACATCTACATCAATGGACTGGCTGAAGCTCTAGAATCCTCCTCAGCACCAGGACTAACTCTACATGACACCGAGGTGAAGTTCCTGTTGTATGCAGATGACCTCCTATTACTGTCACCAACAGAGAGAGGTCTACAAGACAGCCTGGAAGTGCTGGAAAATACAGTGCGGCATGGGCACTACCCATCAACCAAAAGAAAACAAAGGTCATGGTTTTCCAAAGGAAGAACGCAAAAACCAAGAGTTCCTGTTTCACACTTAATGACTGCACTCTTGATGAAGCCAACAGCTACACATACCTCGGCCTAGAAACAAACCGATCGGGAAGTTTCAAACCAGCCATAGAGGCCCTAAGAGACAAGGCGCGTAGAGCCTTCTATGCCATCAGGAGAAACCTCTACAAACTAAAACCGCCTGTAAGAGTCTGGCTTAAAATCTTTGATAGCGTCATCACTCCAATCCTCCTTTATGGCAGTGAAGTATGGGGCCCCATCACCTACCCTGACCAACCCAAATGGGACACCAGCCCAACAGAAATATTCCAAGTCCATCGGAGCACCTCTAACAATGCTTGCCGGGCCGAGCTGGGCAGACTCCCCTTACTTCTTGCAGTACAGAAGAGGGCGCTATCATACTAGGACCATCTAAACATCAGCAGCCTCAACTCATACCACCATAAAGCCCTACTGGCCAACAAGGACCATCCCAAACCATGTGGGCTGCAACAACTCATATCCACCCTGATCATCCAAAGCCCCCATGAAGGCAACCTGACAAAATATCAAATAAAGGCCCTAATTAACGATTCCAGGGAAAACTATATCAGAGAATGGAGACATGATATAGCAAACTCCAAGAAACTCACCATTTACCAATCCTTACAGAGGGAATACAAACTGGCCCCATACCTGGAGATACTACAAGACCCCAAGGACAGACAGATCCTGAGCCGGTACAGACTGAGCGCCCACAGCCTGGAAATTGAATCAGGGCGGCACAGACAGACCTACAAGCCCAGGGAGAATAGACTGTGCCAGCATTGTGACCAGGAGGCCCTGGAAGATGAGGTCCACTTCCTCCTACTCAGCACTGAGGGAAACTCACTTCCAGAGACTCTCCACTCTCATCCCGGACTTCACCTCTATAGAAGAGATGAGGAAACTCCACATCATACTGGGAGAAGAGGAGCCGGCGGTGAAAATATCTGCCCAATACGTCGCAGAAAGTCACAGACTGAGAGGAACATGAGAGATCCTGGACTTATAAATCCCCAACACGGACTAGCCCCCATCCCCCTTCACATTATCCCTTACCCCTGATAATGTCCATGGACTTGCCCATCCCCCCCCATATATATGTCCCACTACCCCCCCTCCTCCCCATATGCTTTGGCAATGCTAAAATGTATTTGGTCCTGCCAATAAAGCTTATTTTTATTTGATTTGATTTGAAATACACCCCTGTGTTCACCAAGCTACTTATCAGTGCTAACTGTGGCTAATGATTTATCATTCAGACATCAAGAGATAACTTCTCAGCTGAGGTGTCAGGCTTTGTTAATGTGGGGCTTGACAAAGGTTGATGCTTCAACTGAAACATTGTCTTTTGATATCTTCATAATCTGCCACACTGATTGACCAGAGTGCTCTCAATTCTAATATTGGATTTTACAGTATTGGCCACATGGGTATCTGTTCTTTACTCCATATTAAGTTTTGAGTGCATAACCCCCCTCCTCATCCCCTTTTTATCCTAAGTGAATTAGAATTGGCATTTTCAGCTTAATTAAGTGGTCATGGTGATAGCAACCTGTCTCCCCACTCCCCTGACTGTCCATGGACGCTGTCCTAGGGCCAGATCGCAACTCCGACGTTAAAGGTAAGATGCAAATGGAAAATGTTTGCGTCTTCCGTTCTCCATTTGTGGCTCACCTTTTTTTTTTTTTTTTGAGAAAGGATTTTACCAGGAAGGATACATTGAGATTTCTCTCGTATTGTCTTGCCCAAGGGCACTTACTGGAGAGGTGCTCCTGGGGATCGAGCCCATGTCTCAAAAGGCTCTCTTCACGCAGAGCAGTGATGTTACCTCTACTCCACCCAGCCGGTCTATATTACGACTGAGTCGCTTTGCCAGCAGCTTGAGTCTTAATACTTATGAGCTGCAACTTGATAACACCAGCAGCGATAAGTGACATGCTGTTATCAGCTCCAGGAGTCCATAGGACTCCTTGGAGAAGGACGAGATCTCGCATGAGTTAGAACTGGCCAGGCCGGAGAAGGAATAGGCGAAATGAGGGAACAGCAGATTGTGTAGATCTCTGCACCAAGGGATCTTAAGTGAGTATGGGATTTTTCGGTGGGTTTAACTTTTATGTGTTAAGAGGTTGCGCTTCAGCACAGTCACTCAACCCCAGAGTTTAAAAGATATTATTCAAACTTGAATAATGGCAGGCGCAGATGAAGATGAGCGGGTTTGAATCACTCGATCTCGATCTGCTCAGGTTACATTAACGTAGATGTTAATGTATAGTAAGCAGCTGCTACACTATGGTCAGTGTTTCATTTGATTTTTCCCTGACGCATATATGGGAAGTTTGTAATTTGTGTAGTTTAGGTGCTGATTCCAAGGAGCATCATTACAGTTTTGTCAGTATTTAGAAAAAGTTTGTTCTCTTTGATCCACTTTTCTATGTCTGTGAATTGTTCTTGCAACACGGTCTCCAGCTGCAGGAGATTTTGGTTTGCTGGTATTGATTACGGTGTCATGGCCACGGCCAAAAATGTCACTTTGGAGTTAGCTGTAGTATTATCTTATCGCCAATCTTAGAATATGTCCCAGGTAAGAAAAACTCCCAGCTCCCAGATTGCGTGAGTTTACTGTAGCTTGCGCTCCCTATGTCTAACATGGGAAGCGCAAATAGTTAATAATTAGCGTTAGGATTACAAAGGCCTAACGCTAATTACGTCCCACAGTGGTTAACTCAAAAATTAACCACAGCTTGGAGCTGGTGTTAACTGATTCTGCTTCTGCGGAATCAGTTATCACCTGCTTCAAATCCCCCCAAAAATCACATACTCACCTCTCATCCCACGGCGAGAAAGGCGGCTCGATCCGCCTCTTCTGGCTGCCGGGAGCAGAGTGAGACTGGGGAAAAAAGTCCCCAGTCTCCCTTCGCGATCACTCCACCGACCTGCAGGATGTCGCGTGATCCTGCAGGTCATTTGACTGTCAGTCGAGGCCTCATTGGTGTCCTATGGACAGAGGGCACTATAAAAGAGGGTATAGTAGTATGTTTAAAAAGATGTGTGCCTCCGAATTTAAAACCAATCCACTATTGAATTGGTCTGATTTTCAGATTGGTTTAAATCAGCAATTTCTGAATCCAAATTGCTTTAGAATCTGAAATATTTGGATGCCGAAGTTTGATGTAATATAGTCGGCCCCCCGCTAGGACCACTTAACCTAATGTTAACGCTCACACAGCTGAGCTGTGAGTACAGGTTACTGTACTTTGCGCTCCCTATACTTAACATGGGGAACGCAAAGATTTAATTAGTACAATGTAATACTAATGCTAACGCTAATTACCGTCCGGCTGTGGTTAACCCGAAAGTTAACCACAGCCAAGACCTGGTGCGATCGGATTCCGCTGCTGCCGAATCTGTCAGCACCAGCTAAAAATCCCCCCCAAATAATTCATATAATCACCTTCCATCCCGTGGCGAGAACGGCGGCTCCAACCGCCTCCTCTGTCTACCGGGAGCAGGAAGAGTCTGGAAGAAAAAGTTCCCCAGTCTCCCTGTGCGGATCACTACGCCGACCTGCCAGATCTCACGAGGCGTGGTCCTGCAGGTCATGTGACCGGCAGTGTCAGCCTCAATGGCGTCCCATGGACTCCATGGAGGGGATGCTTGTGGCGGCGCTTAGCGCTGCCGTGAGCATCCCGGGGCTTAGCGCCGGATAACGATGCAGTCAGCTTTTCTAGCGCCTGCATCGTAATATCACACTAAAACAGGGACACTAAGGAGAAACCTGCATTTGCAGATTTTTCTCCTTATCGTCATTTTAGCGTGACGATCGTAGTAGTGCCCGTTAAGATAATTTCTCGACATTATACATATCGCAAACCTTAGAATAGGTCCCAAGGTAAGAAAAAGTCTCCTGTAACCTGGTTGTTATACATACTATACTCTAAATGAAACCTTAGTTACAAAAACAAGTTGTATCTCACGTAGAAAAAATAGTGGGCTTGCGTCAGTTTGTCAATGAAAGTTGGCACATATTAACATCATTTTAGTGACGTGAGTAAAAATCAATGCTGGTGTTTCCCCTGGCGTCCACAATGTAATGATGACAGTAAACCAGATTGTAGCGCTCCATAATTTAGGCTGGGGTCAGACTAACGCATTTTTAACGTGCGTTTAGGCGCACTTAATCACAGCCGCAGTAGCAGAAAATGACGGGCAATGACGGCCAATATACGAAGTACGGCCGCATGAAAGTCTGGCCGCGCAACGCAAGTGGAAAATGAACGCATTTTTTCGAGATCGCAGAACCGCTAGTACTGACGTACAGAGTGAGCTGTGGCAGCATAGCGGCGTGTGTGCGTGATTAGGAGATGTCAGACGCTGCTAATGTCCAGCCTACATAACGTCCAGACGCAAAAAGAGTTTTATTGACGATCCGTAAAAAATCACGCACGAAAATGCGCTTCGTCTGACCGTGAAAAAAATACGTCAATGCGTTCGGACGCACTTTTTGACGTCGAATAATGCGTTCGTTTGACCCTAGCCTTAAAACAAAATGTCTTTATAATTTATTTTTCAATAAAATGTTGCTTAAAAAAGAGTGATATTGATGTCTTTCCAATCAGTGTACCTACTGTATGTTAGCAATGTATTGTTCTTATTACTTTTTCTCAGTTAAGTCACTCTGCCAGGCCTTAAGGTTATTACAGGATAAATCTGGCATGTTTGGGAAAAATGGGATTCTTTGTACTTTTGGCAAAATTTCCATTTCATAACAGCATCCTCCAATTAAAGCTTTAGATAAAATTACACTAAACATTAACATTTTAATACTGGCTTATTTACAGCAAGGTTAAATGCTTCAGGGAGATTTACTGATATGGTGAAAGTGAGCTTATCGCATCCCCATTCCAACAGCCAGTCTTAATATAATGCATAAACAGCCATCAGAGTGAATTATAGATTTAGTAGTGGGTGTACACAACTTATGAACTTTAGCATCATCAAGGACACAAACAAAACTGTGTGGAAATACCACCAATGGTATTCTAATCTAAAATAAGCATGTGACTCCCAGCTTTACATTATCAGCTTTGTCTTAGCAATATTATGGAATTTAAACCAGGTTATACTCCTATAATGTGTTTTCCACTAGTTCCTTCTCCAGATTCTACAGGATAAACACTATCAGGGTTATTCAAAGATATTCGAAAAGTCACCGCACGTTCGGTGACTTTTCGTTCCCCCTACTTCGGGGCGACTCGGTGATCCTAGTTCGTCGACCCTGCGGTGTATTCAGCAAGCACCACA
Organism: Leptobrachium leishanense; assembly: GCA_009667805.1. NCBI lineage: Eukaryota > Metazoa > Chordata > Amphibia > Anura > Megophryidae > Leptobrachium > Leptobrachium leishanense. Next base: position 299,647,968 of record CM019065.1, on the reverse strand, counting down.
GGGCCTCCGTAGTGCAGGGAAAACCCACCGAACACTCACCGCAAAACCCGCCGAACACTCAACGAAACCTGCAGAAACAGCTGGATTAACCCTCCCTGAACATGCCGGAGAAACCCGAATAGCCGTGGATCACAGCGCAGAGCAGCCGCCATAAAAAGCCAACACGCAGATGAACAAGTTGGAAAAAAAAAAACAGTTTGCTTGAAAGTTTTGAAAATTAAAATGCTGTTTGAAAAAAAACTACTAAAAGAAAATGTCTGAAATTTACATATAAGATCCCATGAGCGATAATAAAAAGGGCTGTTACAGAAAAAAGAAAAAACGATTAAAAAAAAAAACAGAAAAAAGTTTCCAAAAAAAAAACCAAAAAATGCCTAAAAGATCCTAAAAAATCTATAAATAAAGAGACTTTTTACGGCAGAATATAATAATAAACGGTTTATTAGATATTGAGTTAAAACGGGAATATTTTTAACATTGAAGCCTATGGGAATCGCCTGAATAAATCTGTCGAATGAAACCACCGAACAGCAGGGCATTTTGGCAACTTTTTCCTGCTGTTCTGTGTTCTCTGAATAGAGGAAGCATTGCTTCTCTATGGGGAATTCACTGCCCTCGAACAGGCACTGAACAGGCATCGTATGTGCAGGCAATTCGCCAACATTTGGAGAACTGCCTGCTCTCAGAATAGCCGAATGGCCAGGAAATGTATCCATACGCTGAATTTCAGTGTTCAGTTACCTTTTGGGGCCAGATCAGCTCTCTTTGAATAACCCTAATATCTTCCGTTAAATTAATGCTAGTTTCCAAACAACTTAACATTTTTTCATATTAAAATGTAGACAGCAACTTTCCTAAAATTATCTATAATATGAACTGTTTGTATAGATGTTGAGGTTTAGTCACCTGACCAGTCTACTTTATACATAAATAGAATATTGAATGAATAGTATAAGAAATCTTAGAACAAACTGGCAAAGAGGTAAAATAGCTGTCAGACTTTCCCCTAGTTTCCCTTCCTTCAAACGCTCCCTTAAGACTTTCCTAGTCAGGCAAGCCTACCACCCAACTCACTAATACTCCTCACTAGCCCAACCAGTCCATCACTCTCACCTTGGAGTCCTCTCCTCCTGTTTCTCACCCTCCAACCCTTCTAATTTGTAAATTCCCACAGGAGAAGGGCCCTCGTTTCCTCCTGTGTTGGTTTGTCAAATGTTGCTCAGCCTCAATGTATTGTAATCCTGTCTATATTGTACACATTGTTCAGCGTTGCAGGTATGTTGGCGCTATATAAATAAATAATAATAGCTGAATATGGCTATTTTGACTTAAATTTTGCAATGGATCTCTCCTCTGGCAGAAAGTCAAGAATTGAACAAAATGCAATGTGTCTTGATATCTATCTCTCGTATAAATGTATTGTATTTTGACAAAATCATTGTCTACGAATATCCTTGCTTTGCTTTCTGCAGCAACTTCTGTGTTCTCTGGCCAGGCAACTTGCCTTCACAACTGAGAGGCCAGCTGACACTTCCATCATCGGGCCAATGTGGGGCCTCAAAGATAAGAGGCCCAGGGCATGAGCCTCTCCCACCCAAAGAGCGGGTCTGTTGACAGTATTTAATAGGCCAAATTGTTAGAGTTGGTTAAAAGTTCCCAGCAGCCCTTGTGTAAAGGAAAACTAACATAAACTGTAACTAGACTACTTGTGCATTACAAAAAAAAAAGAGAGTTCCTTCCACTCTGACTCCCTTGTGGCCACCTCGTTGAGTGCAGTTACTGTGATCAGCGCTACAAAGCAAGATCCACCTATGGAGGATGGTGCTTTGTAGCCCCATCAGCATCTGTCGTAGCTTTCGACAGGGAGGCTGAAATCACGTCCAGTGTAGCGCACGCAATTCGTCCACACACTACCCTATGTGGCCCTCCCCGTCCAGCCTGTCAAAAGCTGCGACGGATACAGCAAAGTGTGGTCAGACGGATGCACTCAGTGCATCAGTTAGTTATGACTGACGTTGAGAAAAAGAATTAAAAAGACTGTATGCAGGGGTTTCTCTACATCTGTTGTAGCTTTTTCACGTTGATGCCATTTTGGCGTCCATTGCAACACGCATTGCCCCTGTGTGAAAGAGTGCGCCCATGCTTCGTGTGTTGTTCTCTGTTGACTCCTTTGAAAAGCTACGACGGACAGCAAACAGTGCGGTCAGACGGATGCGAAAAGTGCGCTCGTGTGACCGCAGCCTTAAAGTCCATTATCTGTACAGTCACTTATATCACTTTCCAGAGAACCTTGATGACTTCAGCGAAGAGCAAGATTAAAGATTTCACCAAGACATAAAAACAATAAAAGCCAGATACCAAGTTAGATGGGATGCACACATGATGGCAGACTATTGTTGGAATCTTATGCGGGATTGCAGATCCCATCTCTCAGACGTTTTAAAACAGGAGCTTCTTGTGTGTCGAATGACTGGAAAGTTTGTATCATAAATTTGTGCTTTTGGTATGAAATAAGTAGATATTCCTGTAGTACACTTTTCATTTTTAATGTTTCCTTTATTCTTGAGATCTATTAATTTAAACACTACATTAAAATAGCCAGATATATTTTAATAAGCAGTGAAAGAGTTGTATATGACATATGATCTGTATCTCAAAAACAAGAGCTGATAGGAGAAAACTGGTGCCATTTTCTGGAATCAGCAGCTCAAATATAACCAGAAACAGATCTAACATTTGAGGCACCAAAATATGTTTTGGCCAGTGTTATTCTTCCAAAAATATGCTTTTCTAGGCTCTTTACCAATTAGATTTTTTTTTCAAAATATAATTTTTTTATTGTCAGTTGCGGTTGAACCTGTTCAAATAATTCCTCCCATATATGCCATTCTGGGGTCAAGAAGGATTTTTTCCCAGTGTGTTGCATATTGGCGAGTATTTCAGACTGGGTTTTTTGCCTTCTTTTGGATCAAGAGCAGTAGGTGATTTGTGAGAAGCTGAGCCCGATGGACGCATGTCTTTTTTCAGCCTATGTAATATGGAAAAAATATTTGTCAAAACTCGCCTATATTTTCTTTTTGACAGATATTAAGTTTATAAGTAGGTTTTTATGTGTGCTGCAAAAATAGGATTTCAGGAGAAGCTACAGTCCCAACTTTAACTTCACCTGACGCGCCTTCCACCGGTGTTTCCATGTTAGCTGTCATTTCATTTGTATGTCCATGATTATCTTATTATTTGCATAATTACAGGCAAATTATTTTGTCATAACAAGAACTTTTAAAGGAGTTTTTCTTCCAAATTTATCGTGAAGACTCCCATCTCAGTAAAACAAAACGGTTTCAAAATGAATATACGTACCTATTTAAATCCAGATCTGAATCACACAGTGACAGTGCTTTACCATTCATTCACTAGCAGCTATGAATGGCCATCAATCTTACATTTCGTTAAGGACTTGTGTGATGATGTTTCTGTAAGAAAGAATAAACTAATGGATTTGATGAGTGAAATATTCCTCTATTTGCTTCAGGCTCTGTAACCAGTTAATCATTCCTGATTCTACTTTATCTTTGCAATTTTTGTGTAAATTCGAGGCTTTGAGAAACCTCCTGTTAACCTATTGAATGCCGCTATGTGTCCATTAACATATTTGTCACATTAAAGCTTATACACACAGAGAGGCTATGGAAGATCTAGTAAGATTCAGGTGTCAGAAAGTGAAATTGTTACATGCTCGATTTCAGATAAACACAAGACAACGTAAATTGTATCAGTTTTTGCATATCACAACAAAAAAATAAGAAATTATAAAAAAAATGGTAAAAATAAAAATAATAGAAAATAGCAAGGATATAGGGGAATATTATTTTTGGGGGGGGGAGATGGAGGAGAAGAGGTGTAAGTTTTATATAAAACAAATATATAAAATTATTGGAAAACGTTTTAGGATTTGTTTCCAAAAATGTACAAAGAAGCAAGCAGCAACTGAGCATAGCAAGATTTTTGTACATTTTTTTTGTATAGGCTGAGCCTCAGACTAGTCCACAGACTGAGGACATTTTAAGCATTCTCCATCTGTATCATTAACGTTATTTCTAAAATACTCATTCCCCTATCCTTATTGAAAACTAAATACCAGTGACCTTGAAAAGAAGGAGCTCTGGTGCTCACACTGGATGATAGGGACTAAAATGATATTTACATGTTTGAGATGACTGGTGATGAACCACCTATGTGAAACAAGTTCCGTAATCTATGTAACCTCCAAAAATATATGGTTTTATGGCACAGGGTCTTGCACCAGGTGGTATTTCAATTTAATCAGCTTCCACTGAAACTACAATTTTTATATAATAAACCCTGTATATATTTTTATTGTTATGGAATGACAAGCTGTCAGTCAAGGACACTTGTTGTGTACTTGCATTTGACATGACAATATCTATGCATGTACACTGCAGCACTGTTTTTGAACTCCGGTCCTCAAGTCCCCCTAACAGGTCAGGTTTGCCAGATACAGTTGTGTTCAAAATTATTCAACCCCCAATGCTGTAAAGGGTTTTAGGGAATTTAGTGTACATTTGTAATTGTATTCAGAATGAAATCCTACAAGGACTTTTTATAGAACCATATGCAACTAAATTGACATCAATTGGTTTTGTAATACAGTAGTAAATGTTTCTTTTGTGAATTCTTCATTGACACAATTATTCAACCCCTTAAAGACTACCACTCTGAAGAACAGAGGTTCATTCAAGTGTTTTCAATCAGGTATTGAAAACACCTGTGGATGTCACAGAGCAGCAATAAAGCATAATAAGCACCAATTAGGCAGCTTTAAAATGACTGTGATACTCAGCTCCTTCTAGACATTTACTGGTGTGGTTACAAACATGGTGAAGTCAAGAGAATGGTCCAGGAAGACAAGAGAAGAGGTGATTACTCTTCACAGGAAGGGCAATGGCTATAAGAAGATTGCAACGATGTTAAACATACCAAGAGAGACCATAGGAAGCATCATTTGCAAATTCAAGGCAAAGGGCACTGTTGAAACGCTACCTGGTCGTGGCAGAAAGAAGATGCTGACTTCGACTGCTGTGCGCTACCTGAAGCGTAGAGTGGAGAAAAGTCCCCGTGTGACTGCTGAGGAACTGAGAAAAGATTTGTCAGATGTGGGTACTGAAGTTTCAGCTCAGACAATACGGCGCACACTGCGTAATGAAGGCCTCCATGCCAGAACTCCCATTTGCACCCCCTTGCTGTCTCCAAAGAATAAGAAGAGTCGACTGCAGTATGCCAAAAGTCATGTGGATAAACCACAGAAGTTTTGGGATAGTGTTCTGTGGACTGATGAAACAAAATTAGAATGGTTTGGGCCCATGGATCAACGCTATGTTTGGAGGAGGAAGAACAAGGCCTATGAAGAAAAGAACACCTTGCCTACTGTGAAGGCGGGGGGGTCAATCATGCTTTGGGGCTGTTTTGCTTCTGCAGGTACAGGGAAGCTTCAGCGTGTGCAAAGTACCATGAATTCTCTTCAGTACCAGGAGATATTGGATGACAATGTGATGCAGTCCGTCACAAACCTGAGGCTTGGGAGACGTTGGACCTTTCAACAGGACAATGATCCCAAGCATACCTCCAAGTCCACTAGAGCATGGTTGCAGATTAAAGGCTGGAACATTTTGGAGTGGCCATCGCAGTCACCTGACTTAAATCCAATTGAGAACCTCTGGTGGGACTTAAAGAATGCAGTTGCAGTGCGCAAGCGTAAGAATGTGACTGAACTGGAGGCTTTTTTTTTTTTTTTTTTTGTTATATTTCAAATTTTTATTTTACGATAAACATAGGGTCACAGACCGACCAGCCAAACGGCCTCACAGGGCCTAAGAAGATACTCTCAAAGAAAGCACAGAAAACATAAGGGGAGATCTCAGAGGAAACTACAGAAGAACAAAAATTGGGGTAAGGGGGATACAAAAACAGGGTAGGGTGCAGAAACTCGTCAAAAGGGTCGATCCAGCAAAAACAAGAGAGAGCAATGGAGTTCGCTGAGGGGGCACCAGGAAAAAAAAAAAAAGGGTAACGAGGGACTGCCAAACATATTGTGGCATTCCTGGCTCGCCTCGGCAACCTAAAGGGGAACCGAGGGCCATGGAAGGGGCCACGTGGCCGGGAGACCTGGGGCCAAAAGGGTGTACAGAGCCTAGGTAGCCACCCTAGTGGCTCGCCCAGGCTACTTCCCAATGTCCCACAAAAAAAAAAAAAAAGGGGGAGGGGGACAAAAAGTCCCAGTGCTCCAACAGACGAACAACATTATACCCACAGAATCAGCAAGCAGGACCATAAAATCATTCAGGAGTACATAAAAAGGAGGGGAAACAAAAAATGAAAAGGGTGGGAACACAGATCAGAACACATAGTACGTCTCAGCAGGGGGAGGGGATAAGGGAAAAATAAAATTTGGGGAAGGGGATCACAAAAGTCTGCAAATATAGTCCAGCAAAAATAAAAATTCAGCTGTGTATGTCTCAGCGAGGGGGGGGAATGGGGGACAGCAAAAGTCTGTGGATACCGTGCAGTAAAAAGAAGAATCTGCTTTTATTCAGCAAAAATCAGGGTAAACAGAAAAATAAACAAAAAGTCATCGGTAAATAAGCGAAGGGGGAGAAAATCGCAGCAGGCCATGCAGGGGTGCCAAGGTCGTAAACCATTATTCAACAGCGGATCGGTAGGAAGTTCCTTCATCCTGTGTCCAGTAGGAACGTGGGGTATAAAGCATCTCCATGCCTTCCTCCATCGCCTGCAGCGCCCGAAACATCCAGCGACCAGGTCCCCCCGTCTGCCGCACCGGGAACGGCCCAGGGCCAAGGTAAGCACCGGCCCTCAACAGCACCCAAACTCAGGGCCCCGAGCAGCACCCCCAGCACAGGCCTCACAGAGGGAGCCGCAGCCTCCGGTAGCATAATCACCATCTCAGCTAGGTCCCGACACGCAGGCATCTCAGCGACCTCATGCTCCTCCAGTGTCGTCACTGGGAACGGGGGTCTGCGCAACAGATCGGGCACCCTCTCGATCTCACCGGCATTAACCTCTGCAGGGACCTCCACGCGGATCTCCAGCAAGCCCTCCACTGCCTCTCCTCCAGCAAAGGCCTCCGGCCTCCGATCACCCCACAGCACGTCCATCATTTGCCGCCACGCACCGCGCGTGAGCGGAGTCTCATCGTCCCCAGGCATCAGCTCCACAAGCTCCTCGAGGCGCTCCAACATGGCTCCCAGGGTTCTGACGGGGGGTGGGAGCCCCAGCTGCCCCCGGAACTCCCCCTCTCCCTCCTCTGCTATGGGGACCTCCGCAGCAGTCAGTAGGCGAGGGTCCTCCATCCTCTCCAACCACCGCAGTTGTACACCCGGGTAAGGGGACCACTCCTGGAGCAGGCCGACGAAATGCTGGGGTACAGGCCTCAAGATGGCCGACTGCAGGGCTTACTCAGAGGCCTTAAACTCATCCAAGCTCCTCCAGACTCCGGAGAGGGGGCCAAAACGAGCTCCGAAGTCTGTCACTCGATGGCCAGCTCAGCAGGGGTGATATCCTCAAATAATTCACGGGAAATTCGGGTAGAAACCCCCGATATCAGTGGGTTTCAGCGGAGCTCCTAGAAAGCACGTCTGATTCCCCATGCGGCCGGCCACGCCCCCCATCTGAACTGGAGGCTTTTGCCCATGACGAATAGGCGAAGATACCCGTAGATCGCTGCAAGACACTTGTGTCAAGCTATGCTTCACGTTTAAAAGCTGTTATAACTGTAAAAGGATGTTGTACTAAGTACTAAGATTGAATGTCACTTTGGGGTTGAATAAAACTGATAATGATGTGAGCACAGAAAAGACATTTGTGGTTATTTCATTATAAATGTTATGTTATATTTGTCTGACCTGCACGTGCCTCTTTGATTTAATTGTAAGCAAGATGACTGAATGATCAAAATCAATGTCAAACTGGCCAAAACACTCAATTTCAGTGGGGGTTGAATAATTTTGAACACAACTGTATCTGAAGCACAGCACAGGTGATCCGATTTGCTGCTCAGTGATTGCAGGATTCAGTCTGCATTTCCCAAAGATAATCCTTAAAATTTGTCCGTTTAGGGGTGCTTGAGGACCAGAGCTGAGAAACACTGCACTACAACACTATGAGAAGAATGCCGGGTGTGCTATAGTATCCAAGCATTCTAGATCAGTGTTTCTCAACTCCGGTCCTCAGGTACCCCTAACGGGCAAGATTTTAAGGATTACCTTAGGGAAGTGCAGACTGAATCCTGCAATCACTGAGCCACAAATCATATCACCTGTGCTGTGCTTCAGATATCTGGCAAACCTGGCCTGTTAGGGGTACTTGAAAACCGGAGTTGATAAACACACAGCATTTCAGGATTCTGTGATATAAACCTGATCAGGAATTAGAACAGGACTCCTTATGTGTAATTTGTACTTTCTTTCTAACACATCACACCAAACAATATCAAAGTAGTGTTGACTTGGAAAAAGTTATAATATTCTGTCAATGCCAAACCGACTGTACCTTTTTAAAATACCTGCTAAGCCAGTTATGAAGGTTTTGGGAATCAGACTTTGTAGATAGCAGTTCACAGCAGGATATTGAAAGTACCCTTGATCCTCAATTACTCTAAACCTATCCCCACCCCTAGCAAATGCGTCACTAACCCTACTTTCCTCCGCACTCTAATTCTTGAAGTTAACCCATCCTAAAGACACACAAAATCTAATCTTCAATCCTGCTAACCCCCCAAATACAACTCCAATCCACAACCTTAACCTGTGTTTCTCTTTCCAACCAGAAAGCAGAAACCTATTTAATTGATTTCACTGAATCAATTTGTATATGTAATACTGATTGATACATGTACAGTTTTCTAAAACTTTTATCTAGCACCAGGTTTCTGTTTTAACACATTCGCATGATGCCACTGAAGAGCATTTGTCCATTTAGAGCCAATCTTGGATTTTTATCGATACTGATGATTTTTTTTCCCATCCAATTATAGCCCAAACTTGTGATTTAGTACTTACAAGCTTACACCATCAGCATTACCCTGGTTCAGAATTGACAGAATGAATGGATTGCAGTCTCACTGGCAGATTAGATCAATGTCCTGACAATGACCGAATCTATCAGGGTTTTTTTTTTTGAGAAAGTATTTTACCAGGAAGAATACATTGCGATTTCTCTCGTTTTCAAGTATGTCCTGGGTGGCGAGTATGTACCGTTGGGTGTCTTGCCCAAGGACACTTGCTGGAGAGGTGCACCTGGGGATCGAACCCATGACTCCACAGGCTCTCTCCATGCAGAGCAGTGATGTTACCTCTACTCCACCCAGCCGGCAAAGAGCTCTGAATTGCTGGAGAAAGGTAACCGAACGCTGAAATTCAGCGTTCAGTTCCTTTCCTGGCCATTCGGCTATTCAGAGAGCAGGCATACGGTGCCTGTTCGAGGGCAGTGAAAACCCCATGAAAAAGCAATGCTTCGGCTATTCAGAGAATGAAAACCAGCAGTGAAAGGTTCCCGAAATGCCCTGCCATTCGGTGCTTTAATTCGGCAGGTTTATTCAGGCGAATCCCATAGGCTTCAATGTTAAAAATATTCCCATTTAAATTCAATATCTAATAAACCGTTGATTATAATATTCTGCAGTAAAGAGTCTCTTCGTTTATAGATTTTTTTAGGATATTTTAAGCATTTTTCAGGATTTTTTTTATAAAACCTTCCGATTTTTTTTTAATGTTTTTTTTAACTTTACTTATTTTTTCTGTAACAGCCCTCTTTATTATCATTCATTGGATCTTATATGTAAATTTCAGACATTTTCGCTCAGTAGTTTCTTTGCAAACAGCGTTTCACTTTTCAAACATTCAACCAAACTGTTTTCTTAATTTATTCACTCCATTTGTCTGCGGTGTCGGGTTTTTCCGGTGGCTGCACTGCGTGTGATCGGCTCCTGCTCGGGTTTTTCTGGCGTTTTCGGCGGGGTTAATCCAGATGTTTTTGCAGGTTTCAGTGTGCATTTGCTGGGTTTTGCGGTTAGTTTTCGGCCGGTTTGCAGTGACCTTTCCCTGCAATTCAGGGACCCTGTGGTGCTTTCTGAATACACCGCAGGGTCACTGAAATGAGATCGCCAAATCGAACCGGATTGAACGAAAAGTCACCGAACATGCGGTGACTTTTCGATTCTCTTTGAATTACCCTGTATGTTTGCCCAGCTCTTTTTTTAAAAAAAAGTCTTCATTTATGCAAAGCTTTTTTTAATTGTTTTCTATTAAGAGGTTATATAACACATTAGTGTTTATATTCTACTGTGAACCCATGATTACATCTAGAAAACAAAATAAGGGAAAATTATAGACTATCAGGGTTATTCAGAGAACGGTGAAAAGCAGGAGAATGACTGGAGAATGAAAAATTCTAGGTCAAAATAGCCGATTTGGAAAGTGAGATGAAAGGGATAATTTTTCTGGTTTGGCTATTTTGACCTAGAATTTTTCATTCTCCAGTCATTCGCCTGCTTTTCATGCTCTCTGAATAACCCTGTATGTAATTACAGATAATACACTTCAGTGCTTAAAAATATAAATGTAATTTAAAATATTTATTAGTTCATCATTTATCTTAAATTAACTTTATAGTTTATCAAGTCAGCAGTGATTAAATCTTAAAGAATTAGTTAATGATTCTTTATGTTATCATTGAGCTTGTATATTGCTAACTGGTGTCTTAAAACCATGATACAAGGAAGAAAAATGCTTACCATGCATCTGGTGATTTCTAAAATAACCCTTTCGCACGAACCAAATGTATACAGAGCAGCAGATCTGTGGCCAAACACTTATGCATATTATAAAAGTAGCCTGAATAGGTTCTAATTCAACAATAGAATTTAAATAGATACTAATCCCAGGCTTCTAATTCCCAGGCAACCATCAATCACTCTCACCTTACAGTCCTCTCCTCCTGTTTCCAACCCCAACCCTTCTAGATTGTGAGTTCCTACGGGAATAGGGCCCTCATCTCCTCCTGTACTGTTTGTCAAATGTTGTTCAATGTATTGTAACCCTGTCTAAACTGTGCCTAATTGTACAGCGCTGCGGAATATGCCGGCGCTTTATAAAGAATAATAATAATAGAACTTGAGATATTGTTGTAATATGCGTATAAGGACAAAAGGCATACACACTGAAATAAAACATAGCTTTTAATTAAGTTTCAAAATACTACAGGAAGAACAAACACTCAAATTCACACACAAAAGGGTAACCCCAAATTTACACCACTGTATCTCTGGAGCCCTATAAGGGCTAGAGGCACATGTGAGGTATCATTGGAAACTTTTCTTCCATTCGGTGCACTTCGGCTACCTCAATTCGCCGACCCTGCAGCGAATTCAGCATTCACCCCAGGGTCCCTGAACTGCCAAATCGATCCACCGAACACCACCGAATGCATCCAATAAACCGCCAAAAACTCACTGAAAGCATCTGAAAAGCAGATTAAAAAAGCAAACCCACCAAACGCAGCCGACGATCCGACGAGCACCGCCGGAAAACGCCAACCCTCTGCCGAACAGGGGTTAAAAATCCCAAAACACAACGCAACCTTTAATAATGTATAATATCTTGTCAATAACAATAAAAATGTCTGTTATCGAATAAAAAAAAAACACCACTTACAAAAAAATCGGAATCAAAAGGTTTGCCGAAAAATTCCTAAAACTGCCTAAAAAATTGTAAAAAATAAATTAATAAAGAGACTTTTTGCCTCAGATGATAAGAATAAATGGTTGAATAAAAAATTTATAGAAGCGAGGAATTTTATTTACATTGAAACCTACGGGATTCGTCTGTTCAAACCTGTCGAATAAATCACCTCAAATCAGGGCATTTTGACGACTTTTCTCTGCTGTTCGGCATCTTCTGAATAAATTAACCGTTACTTCTCTGGGGAATTCCACTACCGTCGAAGGTTACTGTATATCGCTGGCAATTCGCCAATATTTGGCAAATCACCAGCTTTTTGAGTAGTTGAATGGCCACGAAATTGCATTGTATGGGGAAATTAACCGTTCAGTGCAATTCCATGGCAAAATCGGCTCTATGTTAATTACCCCTAAAGAATGCATTAATCCTTTCACTACCAAGTACTTTTTGTTTGGGATACATTGCTAACACTTAAATATAGGGTAAAAGAAAAATTATGGACACATTGTTATTCTGAGATAGATAAATATTGCTGGGATGGAAGGTTCTAAACTCTAGATGGTGAAGCTTATCTTGTCCAATTTCAAATGGATCTGCATTATTAGAATAAAACCAGAAATTACCTTTCTAATGAAATGGGCAAAGATCATGCTTAAGGGTTTTTGTAGAGATCATAACAGGATCATTAGCAATGTAGCTTTAATAAAAAATAAACATAATATTAGATATCTGTACATGGACAAAATGCCTGCATATAAAAATAAAAATAAAACACTGTGGGCTTGATCACAATATCCAATATCGATATGAAATGGCAGGGCTGGATTTGCATCTCAGAAGCCTATGGGCAAAGAAATGTGCACCCCTACTCCACCCCCACCCCCAAAAGGAAACATGCCAAAATGACTTTTTTTATACAAAATAGTTTTGGGGAAAACTAAGGGCCCTATAACAATCTTCACGTTAAACCACTCGCGCAACGCATAAATTTGTGCGCCAAGCGTTAAACGTTAATGCGCGTAAATCAACGCTGTAATTACAATTCTCACGCATTTTTTCATCCGTCGAGCAATAACGAGCGTAAAACGGACGCGCACAAATGCTCACGCAGTAACGTTGCACGCAGAAATCCGTTTGCGGACTATTTTTTTCATGCAATTCAGCCAATCAGAATTAAGAACCACAATTGTATCACGTTAAGTTTTGGCGCATGTCAAAGTCAATCTGAGCATATATGCTGCAGCGATAATACATCAAATAGAGAGAAAGAAATACTTCCTCAAACGGACATCAGGATGCTGAATTGTAAAACATAACTTTTATTAATTATAGTAATAGGAACAAACAGACGCATAAAAAATATATACACAGTAAAGAGCTGAGGTTAGACACATTAGACTTTATAAATGTAGCAGCAAGATATGGTCTGGACTTGCACACTTGGCTTTGATACTGACTACAAACCATCAATGAGTGTTACCACAAGTAGCCACATTACTACATACATTGCTACATGCATCCGCAGCAAAAGATTAAACTAGACGTAGCATTCAAGAATTCAAAGAGGAGAATATTAATCAACCGGCAGTCTGAATAGAAGTGCCACAGCCGTAATTTAGGAGTACTCGCTCATATAAACTTGCGTAAGCTAAATGTCCTATAAAGTTGCTTGCTAAGACGCACAATAAATACCCTGTATGGAATTAATAGCAATGGCCATCAACCACAACACTGCTAAATAGCACCAATCCACAATTTTTGCCTGCTAACTCTAGCTCAAAGACATGTTAAAAGCAAACTCAACACAAACGTGTGTTTCGCCGATCACCACACCGGCTTCTTCGGGAGTAAAAGTAAATCTGAACGCGCTATTCACTTTCCCTGTATATATTGCAGGAGACCCTAGTCACATGGCTGGAATTGACCAATCGTTATCCATCAGGAAGCAGGAACATTAATCGGGCATGATACTACACCAGACTTGAGAGGTCATCTGCCTGTCTAAAACCAATCGGTTTAAGGCATTTTATTGTCACCGATCGCAAACTAAAGCTGGTGGAATGATAGTAATAACAACCGAAATAGCTTGACTAGAGGCCCATAAAATCAACAGATTGCAAAAGGCTCATCACCATGCTTGGTCTGCCATAACATGTACTACGCTAAAGTGACACCACTAGGCGAATAGAGATGGTAACCGTTATTGACCGCTGCAAATGATTGATAGGCACATCAATTTAGAGACACAGTTGGTCACACGAGGAGAACAAAATTACGAATAACTCATTAAGACATAAGGATAACCTAAAGGTTCGATAGAGGACATTCATCAGGCATGACATTGCAGAGAACTTAAAAGTAACCTATCGACTAAATACAGGGTCATCTGACTATCCGAAGCCAAACGGTTTGAGATGTTTTCTCATAACTAATCCATAGATATACACGATGGAACAGTAATGACAACCGGAGTACCTGGACTAAAAGACACATCGGGTCAAGAGATTGAAAACGATAATCATGGAGCTCGGTCTACCATCTGACAGATTATAATAAACAATCACCATGATCATCCCTATTGACTACTATTGGATGAATTTAAAGATATGGGTTTGAAGGGATAGGTAGTCTCAACTGAAAAACACATAAATATGTGTCCCTCATTGAGACATGAGTGTGACCTATCGATTGAAAAAAGGTCATCTAATTGGCTAGGACCACTCAATTAAAAATGTTAGGATGCGACCAATCGAGCAATTAACATAATACATAGCAGTAACAATCGAAAAGGCAAGACAAAGATCTATCAAATCAAGAAGTTCCAAAGGAAACAAAATCATAACATACCCTGATCTGCCATGGGTCATACTATACTAGATAAGGTAGATACAGATGGTCCTCCATTAATACCCAAATATACAGGTTGTAAGGATAAAGCTAAACAGACATAAGATAGTCTCAAATAAAGGGCGTAAATGAAAATCCCTCATTGAGACCAAGTGGAGCTAAAGACCTTATCTGGTAAATCCACCAGCACTCTCTGCGGCGTAGTTTCAAATCAAAATCACCCTTTCTAGGGGATGGAGTCACCAATTCCAATCCACAAAACCTAAGCGATCTGGCATTGTTGTCATGATATTGTGACAAGTGACGTGATATCGGGGTCTCTTGAGCTTGTTTAACTGAATGGACGTCTTCCATGATTCGTCTCTTTAATGGACGCAAGGTCTTGCCCACATATTTCTTTCCACAGCTACAGCCCTGCTGAATTGCAGTTAAAAAAGGAATCAATTTCAAACCTGACCTTATTCTGAGAGTCCATAATATTTTTAGATGTTTTCAAAATGTAACTACAAGCAACACATCGACCACATTTGTAAGTGCCTCTCAGATCACGAGCAAGCCAAGTAATCGATTTAACACTAGGTGAAACCTGATGATGACTATGAACTAACTTGTCTCATAAGTTACGACTACGTCTTGCTGTCATGGATGCCTTAGTTGTGAGTACATCAGTTAACTGGGGATCAAACGTTAATAATGGCCAGTACCGATCCAGTATATCCCTAACTGGATACCACCCTGCATCATAAGTGCCAATGCATCTGATTAATTTGGTGTTAGGTTTTTTGTGGTCAGTTAAGAGGTCTTCTCTAGAGATTGTCATGGCTCGTTGAAATGCCAATTTAAGACATCGGTTGGGGTACCCCTTTTCCTTAAAATCCTTTCTCAAAATTTGCGATTTCCTAATGAATTCATCATCTGTGGAACAGATTCTGTGTAGCCGCAGGTACAGTCCAGTCGGGATCCCCCTTTTTGATGGATTAGGATGGAAACTCTCCCAATGTAATAAGTTATTAGAGGCTGTTTTTTTGCGGTACAGTGTAGTTGTTAGTTCGCCAGTTACATTTTTAGTAATCTTAATGTCCAAGAAATCGATTTCATATTTCTGTACTTCAAAGGTAAACCTAAGATTCAAACAGTTGTCATTCAGTTTAACCACAAATTCCTCAAAGGAAGATTGAGTGCCTCGCTAGGCAATAAGTATATCGTCGATATAACGATACCGCATCTTAATTTTGGAATTAAAGGGACTCAAGTCATTGCCAAAGACAATCTCATCTTCCCACACTCCCAAAAACAGATTGGCATAGGAGGGGGCACAAGAAGACCCCATGGCCATTCCTCTGATCTGATGGTAATAGCGGCCATTAAAAACAAAAAAAATGTGTTTCAAGATAAATTCAAGAAGATCTAATAAGAATTTACTGGTCATGTCTGATATTGTATTATCCTTCGACAATGTCTTTTGAACGTGTAGATGCCCCAACTCATGAGGTATACAGGAGTATAATGATTCAACATCCAAGCTGCATAATAAGACGTCATCATTAAAGTTCTTATCTTTAAGAGTCTGCAAAATCTGTTTAGTGTCTCTTATATAGGACGGTAATGCCACAACATATTTACGTAAAACTTTGTCAAGAAAGATACTCATGTTCTGTGTGAGATTATCAATACCAGACACAATTGGCCGTCCAGGGGGCTCAGATATATTTTTGTGTGTCTTGGGGATACAATAGAATGTAGCCAGTGTAGGATTGGAAGGGATCAAAAATTTGCGTTCTGTTTTAGAGACCAAAGATATATTGAAGGCATGATTGACCAGAAGTCAAAACTTCGCAGGAACACATCCAGGTCCCCATCTTTGTCTAGAGTGGGAAAGTTCTTGGCACGAGGTCTGGGCGTAGAGAGCTCTGCAGTGCCCGCAGGGGTAGGAGATTACGGCGTTCTGTCTGCCTGGGCCATAGCGAGCTGATGTGCCCTTTCAGCTTGGCGCTCTGCCGCCTCTCGTTCACATGCAGCCCTGCGCTCTGCAGCTTCTCCATCCGCTTGGTGCGCCACCGCTTCTCGCTCAGCCTCAGTTCTGCGCTCCGCAGCTTCGCATTCAGCTTGGCGCGCTGCCGCCTCTTGCTCAGCTTGGCGCGCCGCCGCTTCTCTCTCAGCCTCAGCTCTGCGCTCCACAGCTTCGCATTCAGCTCTGCTCTCCTCTCACTCTTGGTACTGCAGGATGAGCTGAAGCCACATCTGCGAGTCCGCGGTGTCCACAGGTTTTAAAACAGTCTGCAAATAAATATCCAGGCCATATCACCCTTTGGGCGAAGCACTTGACTCTGTCCTTTCCACTGGACTTGCGCTTCCTTCGGCTGGGTCAAGCATGGTACCCTGCTCTGCTGCGTCCTGGACTGCATGCCTCGCCTCATAATCCTCGAGGGCTTGCAAAAATTCATCTTTACGTTTGTCTTTCGTTGAAATATTTTTTCTTTACACTTGTTCCAGCGCCTTTTTCGATGGTTGTTGCGTCATTCTCACTCCAGCCAAATAAAAGATACAAAAGAAAAACAAAGGAGGGGGGAACTGCTGTGTGTAAATTCTAATAAATACACTGAGTTCTGCTCTGGAAATTGGAAAACCAATTTCTTTAGTATGTGGATCTATGTTGCTTCACAGATCCAAACACTAACCTGATATCTCACCGCTAGCCACTAGTTGTCACATCAACTACGCTCGCACTACAAAAGACGCAGGGCTAAGCAACTCACAATCTGTCTATCCTAGACCCGAATAATGACTACGCGGACAACAATCCTCCGCGCGCTTACCCAACCATCCCAGTGACCGCAACTCACAATTTAGTAGATACTCGAGCTTAAATCCACAAGCAATAATCCAGTCTTTTCAGTTAGCGTGGATCGATTCAGCCAAAAGCAGAAGTTAAATAAATTATATTTATTTATGATATAGAAAAGATCACAGTGCATTTGTTACAGAAAACATATATAAGATAAATCAGTAATTACACAGCAGAAAAAAGAAAAAGATTAAAACACAAAGCCGTACTTACACCCCAATAAACTAAGCAGACCGCTGTGACTCCTGGAGGACTGGAGATTGAAGTATGGACAGCATGGACAGATCATCACGTTAGAATGAACCCCCTGTGACCAGCGTCAGCCACATGGTGTGCTCCCGAATATATAGGTTTGCCTTGTCCCTCCCAGGTCAGCCTCCTATCTGGAAGAGCATGGCACTACATTTCTCAGAATACCCCCCTCCTGAGCATGCTCATGCTCCTTCATTAATTCTAGTCCCAACGATATCAATCATCTCCAAGAGACCCCCTGTCACGGGGATCCAGGGGATGGGGCGCCTGGCAGCAGCTTCCTCGCTGCTCGCTGGCCAGGCGCCGAATGTAAGCGCTTCCGGGCCCGCTCACGTGGGACGCCGAGGGGCGGGGCCTGGCGCTGTGACGCGGACCCGCCGGGTTTAAATCCCAGTCTCTCCCATACACCGGTGCCCTGACGTGGTATTCACATCCCGCAGAGCTCTTGTGTTATTTTCCTGAACGTGTCCTCCTGTGTACCGACCCCTGGCATTGGCAAACGAACCCTCCTGTGTATCGACCCCTGGCATTGGCAAACGAACCCTCCTGTGTATCGACCCCTGGCATTGGCAAACGAACCTCCTTGTGTATGACTCCTGGCATTGGCAAACGTACCCCTCTGTGTATGACTCCTGGCGTTTGCATATACTCTGTTCTAGGTTCTGCCCTTAACGTTGGTACCGAGGTCAGTCTGTGTGGCATCCTAAGCACACATCAGCCTACCTCTGCTATTACTAAAGTCCTAGGGAGGACTTGTGATCTGGTCTGTACCCCTGTCTGGTATTTCCCTTTCTTTGTCTGTTACCTGTTTCGTTGCCTTTATAGCTTTACCGACCATTCAAGGATCGGAAGAGTAGAAAGGGAGTTGCATAAAGAGATTTATATCTTAGCAGTCAGAAAGATTCGTGACAATACCCTATTCCATACCTCTGTCTGGTGTTACCCCTTATTCATATACTGTCTGGTTATTTGTCTGTTTAGTATCACCGACCATTCAAGGATCGGAAGGGTAGAGAGCGGTCTGCGTAAAGGGACCACACTGTTGATTATCAGGGGGATCCGTGACATTACGTCAGGGCCAATGGATCCCGCAGACCTCTCTAACCAGCTGGCACGTATCGCAGCCAGACAAGAGGAACAGGACCATAGGATGGACCAGATTGCTCTTGCTCTGCAAACCCTGTTAAATCGGTCCAATACAGGTACCTCTAGCCCTCCAGATCCAGTGTTACCTAGGGTCAGTCCGGTCCCCCCTGAAGGACATAGGCTGAGTATGAAAGCACCCCTACGCTACGATGGTACACCAAGCCTATGTCGGGGTTTTTGACTCAACTCGAGATTCTGTTTGAGAACAATCCAGGTTCTTGTATGTCTGATAAAGCCAAAGTAGGATATCTGATTAATCATTTAACAGAAAAAGCTTTATTGTGGGCTACGCCGTTGTGGGAAAATAAGAAACCCATCATTTATGACTATGAGGGTTTCACCTCTGAGTTAAAACGTACCTTTGATCCCTCTAGAAGGGCTACCAATGCGGGTAGGTCCTTGTTTCATATCAAACAAGGAAATAAGAGGGTTGCCGATTATGCCATAGAGTTTAAGACATTGGTTTCTGAAGTACTTTGGCCGAACGACGTTTTAACCTTAGCCTTTACCGAAGGCTTGAACGAGGCTTTTATGTTTGAACTGGCTCCCTTAAAATTACCAGAAAGTCTGGACCACCTGATAGACTTCTGTATAGCCATGGACGATCAAATCAGGGAAAGGAGACACCCCAGAGATAGACCCAGAAGGGTCTTGCCTCCTTTACCCTCGTTACCCAGCCACCCCAGTACATCAGGTGGTTCGGAGAATGTAAAAACAGATTTACCGGTTTGAACCCATGCAAATAGGGAGGACTGGTATTTCAGAAGCAGAAAAAGCTCACAGAAAAGAAAAGGGGCTCTGCTTTTATTGTGCAGGGGCAGATCACTTCCGCCTTCAATGTCCTCAGAGACCCAGGGTTGGCAGGGTTGAACATAGCAGAATGGGATTCAGAACAGGAGACACCCAGGTTGTCGGTTCTCTGTGTGCCTCCTTTGTGGATAATGAGAAAAAAAAATCCAGGATTCTGTTACCGGTCTCCCTATCCTGCAGGGGGGTTCACCTCAAGACTGAGGCGTTTTTGGACTCTGGGGCCTCAGGCAATTTTATGGATAAGAATTTTGCTGCCAAAAGCCTCATACCACTAGTTCTCAGAGAAAGGCCTCTAAGGGTGGAGGCCATAGATGGTAACCCCCTGGCATGTCCTCATATCACTCACGATACAGTCGATGTATGTATGAAAATAGGAGTTTTGCACCAAGAGACAATAAGATTTCAAATCATTGAATCACCCTCATGTCCTATCGTCCTTGGGTTCCATGGCTAATAGAGCACAACCCAGTAGTCGATTGGGTCCAGAGAGACATAAAATGTTGGGGTCAGAGTTGTCAGTTCAAGTGCCTAGGCACAGTTAATGTGATTGGTAGCCTCAATATTGCCACAGCCCCTCCTTTGTCCACAGAGGTCCCTGAATGTTACCGGGCATTGAAGGAGGTATTCTCTAAAGCCAGGACTGAGGTTCTACCACCACATCGTCCATATGACTGTGCTATTGACTTGCTCCCCGGTACGATGCCTCCTAGGGGTCACGTATACCCTTTGTCACAAAGGGAGAACGACATTATGGAGGAATATATAAGGGAGAATCTGGAACGAGGATTCATTAGACGGTCCTCCTCTCCAGCAGGAGCAGGTTTCTTCTTTGTTTCCAAGAAAGAGGGAGATCTGCGACCTTGCATCGACTATAGGGGTTTAAATAGGATCACTATAAGAAATGCATATCCCATACCTCTCATAACAGAATTGTTTGACCGATTGAAAGGGGCTCGTGTCTATACTAAGCTTGATTTACGCGGAGCGTACAACCTGGTCAGGGTTAAAAAGGGAGACGAATGGAAAACGGCTTTTAATACACGTAGCGGGCATTACGAATACCTGGTGATGCCTTTTGGGTTATGTAATGCGCCAGCCGTCTTTCAGGACCTGATAAATGACACTCTAAGGGAATTTCTGCAAGAATTCGTCATAGTATATCTGGATGATATCCTGATATACTCTCCTGATGTGGACACTCATCATGTCCACGTAAAACAAGTCTTGACTAAACTATTGAAGGCTGGATTGTACTGTAAGCTAGAAAAATGTCTATTCGACATAGTAACCGTGCAATTCCTTGGTTATATTATAACCCTGGAGGGTTTCAAATGGACCCTAAGAAGCTCTCAGCTATTCTCGACTGGCCTTTACCCCAAGGACTTAAAGCCATTCAGAGGTTTCTGGGGTTTACGAACTATTACAGAAGGTTCATTAAAGATTTTTCGGCCTTGGTGGCCCCTCTCACGGCTATGACAAAGAAAGGGGTGGGAAATCAGAAATGGACACCTCAAGCCACTCAAGCCTTTGAGACACTAAAGCAAGCCTTTACTACTGCCCCTGTTCTCCGGCATCCAGATCCGGCTCTGCCTTTCCAAGTAGAAGTTGACGCCTCCGAACTAGGCCTTGGTGCAGTCTTGTCCCAAAGGGAGGCTCCTGACAAACCCTTGCATCCATGCGGCTTCTATTCGGAAAGTTGTCTCCAGCAGAGAAGAACTATGACATTGGAAATAGAGAGTTATTAGCAGTCATCGCGGCCTTGGCAGAATGGAGATACTTATTAGAAGGGTCTAAGGACCCCATTGTTATCATAACCGACCATAAGAATCTCACGTACATTGGAGATGCCAAACGTTTAAACTCCAGACAAGCGAGATGGTCATTGTTTCTTTCAAGTTTTAATTACGTGCTTACCTATAGACCTGGGTCCAGAAACATTAAAGCAGACGCATTGTCGAGACAATATGAGTCTTATGAACATAATATCCAAGATCAGCATCCCATTGTTCCCCAGGAGAGGATTATAGCCGCTACCGATTAGTGTTTCGTCTCCTCTAATGAAAAGGTTGCAGACCGTCCAGGGTGCAGCTCCTGGGGGAAAACTCCCGCGAGACTCTTTGTACCTGAGAACGAAAGAGAAGAGGTACTCAGCATCTATCATGACAATAAAACTTCCGGGCATATGGGTATCACCAAGACTGTGTCTAGCATCAGTAAACTCCTCTGGTGGCCCACGTTGCGCCGAGACGTCAAAGATTACATTGCCGTGTGCGAAGTGTGCACAAGGCAGAAAAGTCCCAAGACAGCACCCATTGGCTTACTCCAGCCTTTGCCGATCCCCGAACGACCCTGGTCACATATAGCCATGGATTTTATAGTAGAGCTACCTGAGTCAAGAGGGAATACAGTGATACTTACGATCATAGATCGATTTTCCAAGATGGGTCACTATGTCCTCTTCAGAAACTACCTTCGGCAGCTGAACTGGTGCCCATATTCATTGCCAATGTGGTCCGCATTCACGGTGTCCCTCAGGAGATAGTCTCTGATAGGGGGACCCAATTCATCTCCGGATTCTGGAGGGGATTTTGTAAGAACGTGGGGATAGACCTCTCTTTCTCTTCGGCTTATCACCCGCAGACCAATGGAGCAGCAGAACGAGCAAACCAAAACGTAGAGAAATATCTCAGGTGCTTCATCTCAGAACAGCAAGATAACTGGTCAGATCTGCTACCGTGGGCAGAATATGCTATTAACAGCGCAGTGAGTGAATCCTCAGGTCATTCTCCTTTCTTTACTGTTTATGGCTTTGATCCTCCCGTGCTCCCCGCCATGTTTCCTGATTCCACGATTCCTGCTTTAGATAAACAACTGGCATCATTGAAGGAGACTTGGGGAAGAGTGAGACGGGCACTGGAGGAAAGTAGTACCATTCAGAAAACTAAGGCCGACAGACACAGGAGGCAGGCACCCGTGTATCAAGTTGGGGACAGGGTTTGGCTGTCTTCACGTAACATTAAGCTCTTAGTGCCTTCCATGAAGTTGGCTCCTAGGTATATCGGCCCCTATAAGATTCTACGGCGACTCAACCCTGTCTCCTATGCTTTGGCGTTACCCCCCATTTTAAAATACACAATGTGTTCCATGTAAACCTTTTGAAGCCACTGTTATGTAACCGGTACACCAAAGTCCATGCTCCACCGCCTCCTGTCTCTGTGGAGGGCGAGGAGGAATTCGAAGTTAAGGCCATTCTGGGTGCCAGGCTGTCTAGGGGGTCCTTGCAGTATTTGGTTGATTGGGTGGGGTACGGCCCAGAGGATCGTTCTTGGGTACCGGCTGCGGAAGTCCATGCTCCTAGGCTGGTGAGGGCCTTCTATTCCGCACACCCCCGTGCCCCTGGGGGTCGTCCAGTGGCCGCCCCTGGAGGGGGGGTTCTGTCACGGGGATCCAGGGGATGGGGCGCCTGGCAGCAGCTTCCTCGCTGCTCGCTGGCCAGGCGCCGAATGTAAGCGCTTCCGGGCCCGCTCACGTGGGACGCCGAGGGGCGGGGCCTGGCGCTGTGACGCGGACCCGCCGGGTTTAAATCCCAGTCTCTCCCATACACCGGTGCCCTGACGTGGTATTCACATCCCGCAGAGCTCTTGTGTTATTTTCCTGAACGTGTCCTCCTGTGTAACCGACCCCTGGCATTGGCAAACGAACCCTCCTGTGTACCGACCCCTGGCATTGGCAAACGAACCCTCCTGTGTATCCGACCCTGGCATTGGCAAACGAACCTCCTTGTGTATGACTCCTGGCATTGGCAAACGTACCCCTCTGTGTATGACTCCTGGCGTTTGCATATACTCTGTTCTAGGTTCTGCCCTTAACGTTGGTACCGAGGTCAGTCTGTGTGGCATCCTAAGCACACATCAGCCTACCTCTGCTATTACTAAAGTCCTAGGGAGGACTTGTGATCTGGTCTGTACCCCTGTCTGGTATTTCCCTTTCTTTGTCTGTTACCTGTTTCGTTGCCTTTATAGCTTTACCGACCATTCAAGGATCGGAAGAGTAGAAAGGGAGTTGCATAAAGAGATTTATATCTTAGCAGTCAGAAAGATTCGTGACAATACCCTATTCCATACCTCTGTCTGGTGTTACCCCTTATTCATATACTGTCTGGTTATTTGTCTGTTTAGTATCACCGACCATTCAAGGATCGGAAGGGTAGAGAGCGGTCTGCGTAAAGGGACCACACTGTTGATTATCAGGGGGATCCGTGACACCCCCTCTAGTGATCAAAGGAGATGATTGCTTCTTTGAAAGGC
The DNA here is from genome assembly GCA_009667805.1 of Leptobrachium leishanense. Classification (NCBI taxonomy): domain Eukaryota; kingdom Metazoa; phylum Chordata; class Amphibia; order Anura; family Megophryidae; genus Leptobrachium; species Leptobrachium leishanense. The sequence continues at coordinate 299,623,990 of CM019065.1, read as the reverse complement.
ATGACCACTTACAACTTGGCGCTGCGCCGTCTGCGATGTGCCTTGTTCCTGTGCCCAAGGTGTGAGATACTTGCAGGAGACCAAGGAAATGCCATTAGACCACCTGAGGTAATTCCCCCCCCCCTTATCATGCAGATCAAAGAAGACTCATTTCCCTGGCATTTGGTAACAGCCTGGGGATATCCTTTCACCAGGCGGCTGTGGAAGATGGACAATCGGCCACATCTCACACTTTGCAGATATGGATAGCCATAGTTATATATATATATAGATATACAGATAGACACAGATACATATATACATATCGCGATAGATATACTGATCTAATCTGTCACACCTCACATGTGCCTCTAGCCCTTAGGGCTCCAGAGATACAGTGGTCTAAATGATTGAAAATTGTAGAAAAAATATATAGATTTTTACACACAGAGTAAGGCGCCTCCTTGTGGCAGGCACCTGTAGGCATATGCCTACTCTGCCTAGTTATAAATCCGACCATATGTAAGGGCTACTGCTAGGATGTGTGACTTATGCCCCCCTAATTACCTTTCTAGTGTTAATTAGGGAAAAAAAGCCATTAGGGCATCGGTGATTGCAATAGTTTATGGAGCTTACTCTACAGTACTTTACGCACCCTATGATTAAGATGGGGAGCACAATCAGTAATATGGCCCTGTATCTTTACTGTACACAGATTTTTAGGAAGCTAAATTTTATACCCTAAGCAACGAGGGAATTATGTCAAAACTCTCCCTGTAGTCTGCCCTCTACCTGACTGTTGTAAATGCACTACTATTTTTCATCTATTTCTGTTAGAGTGAGGGTGGAGGCTGCTCCTTGCAGCTTTTTATCACAGCAGTGTGTGAGACTTTCTGACATTTTGCTAATTGTTTAGGAGGCAGTGATAGAGAGCAGATCAGAGACTGAGTGTGGTGTAAAACAAGCTTAAAGTGCAGGGTATTGAACAAAACGTTAACTAATGTCATTATTTGTGGAGGTTTTTTATTAGAATCGTAATGCACATGGAAGCAGGCATAAAATATTTAGAATACAATCGAGGACCACTAGACTTTTCCTTTAAAGGCCTGAGCTGTAATCATTTCTTGTAACACAAATTTATGTGGGTTCAATAACGTACTAGCGGATCTATAGTATAAGAAAAATACAGGGGGCTCCATTACAATCCTGGTGCTAAAACAGGGACGCTAGGGAGAAAAAACTGCGCCTGCAGTTTTCTCCTTAGAGCCCCCGTTTTAGCACAGGATTACAATGCAGGCCCTTAAAAAGCTGCCTGCATTGTTAAGAGCGCTATGCCCCGGGATGCGTGCGGCAGCACTAAGCGCCGCCACGCGCATCCACTCGATGGAGTCCATAGGACTCCATTGAGTTTCCCCTCTGCCGGTCACATGACCTGCCGGATCTCGCCTTGCGAGATCCGGCAGGTCGGCGTAGTGATCTGCAGGTAGAGACTGGGGGAATTTTTCCCCCAGTCTCTCCCTGCTCCCGCCGGACGGAGGAGGCGGACGGAACCGCGGTCCTCGCCGCGGGATAGTAGGTGAGTATCTTGAATTTTTTGGGGGGGTTTCTGGATGGTGCTAACGGATTCTGCACCAGCGGATTCCATTAGCACCAAGTCCAGGCTGTGGTTAACTTTTTGCTAACTGCAGCCGGACGTTAATCAGCGTTAGGACTTTGTAATCCGACTTCTTTTTATGGGGTTATGTTAAAGATATTGTGTATGGAATAAAGGTATGAGACATCACTAATCTAAAGCAGAGGATCACTGATGCCATTGCCACCATTGATGAGGGTATGCTACAGCGAACATGGCAAGAAATCGAGTACTGTCTAGATGTGCTTCATGCAACTAATGGTGCCCATATAGAGGTGTATTAAATGAGGCAATAAAACTATATAAAAAATATATACGTCTCATTTTGTAATAATTTTCACTTGTCTGTCTTTTCATTTGCCTTTGTAATAAATTTTTGAAATTGTAAAGAGACTTTATGGACACCCTGTATATCAGGCAGATTGTTCATGTTTGATGTCACTTATAAATGTACTTCTATAACTCTTTTTACGGTCACGTTGACCTCCTGTTTCAACATGTTTTGTAGCAACTGACTTCAAAGGTAAACAACAATTCAATGTTCTTGAACCCAGGACATATTAGAAAACAAGAGAAATCTCAAAGTATCCTTCCTGGTAAAATACTTTATAAAAAATAAAATAAATAAACATATTCATTTTATGAAATCGAAATGCTAATCTAAATAAAATCTAAATTTGCTTATGATGCCATAGATATGCATCTATAAAGTTTATTGAAGACCGGCCCAAGATTGCTTGTGCATTAATGGTGTCATGAACGAGAATATTGGTGCCGCAACCTGGAAGTCGATAGTCCCATACGTACCTCCCCAGTCCACCTCTAGTCATCATACGAGCAAACTCTTCAGTAGACTTTAGAGTTGGCTAGGGAAATTGGAAATTTCAATAACCGAAAGGTTATCATTATCTTCCTTCTCCTTTTTGTCAATTAGTGGGGCACAATGTCACCTACTGACCTGTGCCATAAAAAAAATCAATACCCACTAAGTGCCAGCCAGCCGCAAGCTACCAGGAGGTAATGGAAACAGGGCTGGTATATATACAGGGTTAGTCACAAAGAGCCGATCTGGCCCCGAAATGGCACCAAACAGGGAATTTCCCTGTATGGTGCCATTTCCTGGCCATTCGGCTATTCAGAGAGCAGAAATTTTGGCGAATTGCCAGCAAATACGGTGCCTGTTCGGCAGTGAAAGTCCCCATAGAGAAGCAATGGTTAATCTACTCAGAGAACACCAAACAGCAGTGAAAAGTTGCCGAAATGCCCTGGTGTTCAGTGCTTTCATTTGGCAGGTTTATTCAGGCGCATCCATAGGCTTCAATGTTAAAAATATTCCTGTTTTAAAGCAATATCTAATAAACCGTTTATTATAATATTCTGTAGCAAAAAGTCTCTTTATTTATTGAATTTTTTTTCGGATCTCTCAAGCATTTTTCAGCAAATATTTTTCTTTTTTTTTCTTTTTTTAACCCCTTCCCTGCTGAGCCATTTCACCGCTGTGTGCTGAGCTCATTTTTACCGCTTTTGCTATAAGTTTGCTGTATGTTTAGACGTGTTTAGAAGCCACGTTTTATTATATGACCCAGAAATATTTTTGTTTTTTCAGTAGACTCAGCAGATTCATAATATATCATTTTTATATGTATACGTCATGTCCTGTCTGTATATTATGACAAAAAATGCAATAAAATTTGAATTTTTAATTATCTACAGCGTGTAAAGTGTTTTCATTTCATCACATGAGCATTTGCGGTTATATTTTCTATGGGGTGTGCTTGTACAAAAATTTGAAATGGGGACTCGTTATATTTTTTGGGGGGGAATTATGTGATTTTTAGCAAACGCACCCCATAGAAAAAAATCATTAGTGCAGCATCATTGTTCACATTATAATTGAAATGTGAACAATATTGCTGCATTAATAAAAACAACACACAAAAAAGTTTTTATTTTTTTATTTTATTTTTTATTATTATTATTATTTTATTTATTTATTTTTACTTTGAACATGGTCATGTTGGATATGTTCAACCCCTAGATAGGTCCTGGAGATATCGGGGTTCAAAAGAACCCCCTATCTCCACCAGGGGATTTCCTTGGGAAATCCCCGGGCAGCTAGGGTTTCCCCGGGTGTCTGACATCATCACGCTATGCGTGATGATGTCCAGCAGCGAGGGGGACACGGGGGTGGAGCCGCCATCCAAGATGGCGGCCGCCACCGGAGCTAGGCCGCGATTCGACGCCGCAAGGCGTTGAATCGCGACCTGGTGTCTGAGGGGTTAAAGCCGGGCACCACTTAAAAGGGGAGGGAGGTAGAGGGATCCGAACGGATCCCCCTCCCTTTTAAGTGATCTCCCGGCATTGCCGGAGGGTCGCCTGGAAATGACGTCATCGGGAGGGAGAGGGATCCGTACAGATCCCCCCGCTCCCTTTCAGGCAATCTCCCAGCATTGCTGGGGGGTTGCCTGGAAATAACTTTTTTTGCAAACAGCATTTCAATTTTGACACTTTGAATCGTTTTGTTTTTATCATCGGATCCGATAATTTCAGCTGTTTTGTGGCCTGACCCCCTTAAAGCAACACTACCACCACCAAAAAAATGAAATTATTTATTTTGTTTATTTTATGTTGCTGATATCTCACATGTGCTTGGTTTTTCTCTTGTTTGTCTAGTTAATAAATATATTACTCTATATGTGTTACTGTGTACATCATTTTTTTTTATTATTTTATTTCGAGCAAGGATTTTACAATCGTTTGTGTTGTAAACTGCACCCCACAGTACATTTACAGTACTTTCTCCTCACTGAGTGGCTTTGGCCATAGAATTGAGTAAATTGGTTAGGTCTCCAAAATCCAACTCATAGGATTGCATTGTGTGGGATATATTCGAAGGACATCACCATGGACAAGAATAGAAACCTTTTAAGGTCCACGTCATATCTCATTCAGCTGCCATCTCTTATTGTGGGTAGCATAAAACATAGTAGACCCCTGTCAGCCTTATCTAAACTTGCAATCCTCCACCCCATTGCCTTTTCACTATTGCTTTATCCTATACCACAGCTGTAAAGTGAGAGTTGTGCTAAGATTTTGGAAAATGTTACATGATGGGAAAAATTCATAAAATGGAAACAGGAGATGAAAACCTAACTTTATTTTTCCTTTTTACATGCAGTTGCTTAAAAAAAGTAGCACGTGTTTTACAAGGTGTTCTTTTTGTAATGCACAAGTAATCTTGTTACGTCTTAAGTTAGTGGTAGTGTCCCTGTAAAATCTCCCAAATGTTGGAGGGCTTTAAATGCTTTCTTCTTTTTTCTAGATACTCTTCAGATAGCAAAAGTCATAAATACCTTTAAATCATTATTAAGGTGGTGCAAACCAGATAAGTAACACAAACAATTTAACCCTTCATTCTGCATCCTACTTCTCTTGTTTCAGCTGAAGAAGAGGCTACTATGAAAAAATTATGTTTTTACGTGTGAAGATGTAAACAAGCTCAGCATTGTATGTAATACACTGTACAGTGTATCTCTCATCTACTGTCAGTTTAAATTATCACTTTATTCACAAAATGGTTGTGTAAAATGCAGCAAATGGTTCAACAATTGCATTGTACGTGGGAGAAAATATTTAATGTTACCTGTCAGCAATTTTCCAACAATGTGTACAAAATGCATGTGAGAAACAGTGGAACACTATTCTCTGAGATACAAGAAGCCAGAGAGTTTTTTTCAATTTATACAGCCTGTAGAACCTTTTAGAAAATAATTAACAGATTGCTAATGTGGTCAACTACAGTATCCTTGTTTCCAAAAAGACACCATCACTGATTATTAAAGTGTGATCATCGTGTACATTTGATGTCACTGCTGGTAGTCTTACAAATTTAACTGCAAAGTAGCCCATATAGAGCTCTATCACCTCCTTAACCCCTTAGTGACGGGGCGGTTTTACACAAATCCGTCCTTTAGTGACCGCTGCTGTTTTTACGTTTCTGTGCTGTTAGGGTTTAGGTCAAATTTTCCTCTTACTCGTTTATTCAACCAACACATATTATACACCCTTTTTCCCGCCATTAAATGGACTTTCTAGAAATACCATTATTTCCATCATATCCAATAATTTAATATAAAAAAAATATGAAATATGATGAAAAAAATGGTAAAAACACACTTTTTCGTAATTTAATCTCCTAAAGCTATAACCACCAATAAAGACATGATCAGGCCTTTCAAATGATGTCAAATATGACCATCTAGCTGCCATGGATCGGGAGATAAAGGGATCCTTAGGATCCCCTTATCTCTACATGGCAGCTAGAGGGTTAACTGGCCCACTGACATCCTCACACATATGGTGAGGTTGTCAGTGGGTGGGGGGGGACCTGGAGGCTAGGCTGACATCCAAGATGTCAGCCCCCCTCCAGGTTCGAATCGCGTTTTGGTGCCAATTCGCGCTAAAACGCGATCCGGCGGCGAAACGGTTAATGCTATACACCGCCGAAAAGGGGAGACTCTCCCCTTTTCAGCGGTGCAAAAAGCATTTTGCTAGCAACAATGGTTGGGGAGATAGAGGGCTCCGAAGGAGCCCCCCCTCCCCTCCATTGAATTACATGGGGGCACCTTCTGATGACGTCACCACGCAGCGTGGCGACGTCATCAGCCTCGCCTGCCCATGTAAATCACATGGGCAGGCTTCCTCCCTGCCAGATCGCCGTGGGATCCGACGAGGGAGGTGAGTATCGGGCGGGAGGGGGATTTGGCGCCGCTGACGTACCCTGTACGTCCGCGGGTCTAAGGGAGACCCGAGGACAGGACGTACAGGGTACATCAGGGGTCATTAAGGGGTTAAAGCTATTGCTAGCGCTTGTGGGGTAACTAGTAGGGATGAGCCGAACACTCCCCGAGTTCGGTTCGAGCCCGAACCCGAACTATTAATTTGTTCGGGACTGAACCCGAACCCGAACCCCCATGCAAGTCAATGGGGCTGAAAATTTGTTTTTTTAGAGTGCCCTCCAAGAGGGCATATATGCTACATATTTGCCATAAAAGGTGTATGGGGGTCCGGGCAGTGCCCTGGGGGACAGGAAACAAGGACAAAAAGTTTTAAAAAAAACTTTTTTAAAGGGACAGTAAGTTTTCCACAAAATAAGGGTTAAAAATAAAAACGAAAAATTCCTTCAAATATCGTGCCTAGGAGGTCCCCATAACCTGCCCGTGAAGTGGCGGTTTTCTAGGATGTATAGAAACACTTAAAAACAAAAAAATGACGTTTCATATGACGGTAAATGCTTTTCCTTTAATCTATCCATAAACAACTGCTTGGGGCGGCAGCCTGTATGAAAAGACATTTTAGGACGCACAGAAAAAGTTTAGTGGTTTTTTTTGGCTAAATTATTGTGAAACTTATGCAGGCTTTGGATGAAAGTAACAATAGGTGCTTTAAAATTGGGCTTTTAGCGTCGGCAACAGTGGCGTCACACCGTAACCCCTCTGAGGAAATGAATCTGATACAGGCGTAAATGGCAGTGCACCCAGATATTGTGCCTTTAGTGCCAGGCATGCAAGTACTATCATTCAGTAACCCCTCTGTGGTATTGTGGAAGAGTGCAGGGGTGGACCATGCGTTCCTATATTAAAAAGATATGAATCTGGGAATGGGCGTCAGTGCACCCAGATATTGTGCCTTTAATGCCAGGCCATCAAGTATCATCATACAGTAACCCCTCTGTGGTATTGTGGAAAAGTGCAGAGGTGGACCATGTGGTCCTATATTGAAAAGTTTTTTTTTTTTTTTAATGGGCGTCAGTGCAGCCAGATATTGTGCCTTTCATGGCAGCAAGTGCCTTCACACCATAACCCTTTTGTGGTATTGTGGAAGAGTTCAGTGCTGGAGGTTTTGTGAATGCAGAAGAGGACATCCCCTATCTATTCCATTACTTCAGCATCATGGGATTGATAGCTGCTGATCCAGGACTGATTAATTTTTATAAATGTCAGCCGTCTACAGAGTCGGTGGACAGACGCACTCTTTGTCTGTGACAAAACCTCCAGCGGCACTGAACGTCCTTTCGGAAAGCACGCTAGATGAAGGGCAACCTAGTAGCTGCATAGCATATTGGCTAAGTTCTGGCCAGTGATCCAATCTCAACACCCAGTAAGCCAGTGGATCATCTGCTGGAAAGGTATCCAGGTCTGCCCTTGCCCCTAGGTAGTCCTGTACCATATGGTGAAGACGCTGGCAATGAGTGCCTACATTTGACGTCCCTGGGGGTCGAGGACTAAAAAAATTAAAAAATGCATCAGTCAAGCGGCCCTGGCCTTCACCACTATTCCTCTGATCACCTGCAGCCTCAGAAGCATGTGTGTCAGCACTTGGTAATCTACCAGTGCCTGGAAAGGTGTTACACAAGTTTCGCTTTCGAGCGTCATTTGTGCCATACTCACACAGGTACTCGTTGATGGCCCTCTGCTGCTTGTGCAGACGCTGCAGCATTGCTAATGTCGAGTTCCACCTGGTGGGCATGTCACAGATGAGACGGTTTGTGGGAAGGTGGAATTCTCTTTGAATTTCTGCCAGGCGAACGCTTGCTGGGAATGACCGTCTGAAGTGGCTGCAGACTTTTCTGGCCTGGATGAGAAGCACTGCCAGCCCTGGGTACCTGGTTAGGAAACGCTGTACCACCAGATTTAGGACGTGTGCTAGGCATGGTACATGCATCAATTTACCCTTGCGTAGGGCGGAGATAAGGTTGCTGCCATTATCGCAGACGATCATTCCCAGCTCAAGCTGGCATGGTGTTAACATCTCTGCACCTGCCCCTGCAGAGCTGACAAAATTTCTGACCCAGTGTGGCTCCTGTCCCCTAAACAAACCAGCTCAAGCACAGTATGGCATCTTTTTGCTTGAGCCATTGCATAGACCCTGTCAGGCGTGGGTTTAACTGCCACTTCGCCAGAGACAGAGAAGGAGGAGGAGGAAGAGGTGGTGGTGGTGGAGCAGACAGACCTCATACAAGCAGCTTTCTGGAGGCGTGGTGGATGAACAAGCTCCAGCACAGAGCCCCGTCTTGGATCCCCCCAGCTGCAATCAGAGTTACCCAGTGTGCCGTGAAGGAAATGTAACGACCCTGTCCATGCTTGCTGGACCACGTGTCTAAAGTGACATGCACCTTGCTGCTGACTGCCTTTCCCAATGACTGGATAACATTGTCTTCCACGTGCTGGTATAGTGCTGGAATGGCCTTGCGTGAAAAGTAATGGCGTTTTGGAACCTGCCACTGTGGTACAGCGCATTCAGCAAATTCACGGAAGGGAGCAGAGTCCACCAGCTGGAAAGGCAGCAGCTGCAATGCAAGTAATTTTGCTAAGCTGGCATTTAGACGCTGTGCTTGATAATGGTTGGGACTATATTTTTTCTTTCGCTGCAGCAGCTGCGGCAACGTAATCTGACTGCATAAATCTGGGATGATGTCACATTGTGAGGAAGGACCTGCTGGTACATCCATTACTGTAGCATCATCCCTGTCGGTGGAGGTTGTAGGCAATTGCATGGCAGGACATACAGTGTGGGTAGAGACAGATGAGGAGGAGGAGGACCTACGCAAAGTTTTGCCCCAACGGGATGTGTGGCACTTGTTCATATGTCGCCTCAAGCACGTGGTACCCAAGTGTCCGGTGTTTATCCCACGCTTCAGCCTCCTCTGACATAGATTACAAATAGCAACGGTGGGGTCTGCTGCACATTCCTTAAAGAACTCCCAGACAGCAGAGTTCCTGCATGTGTTCTTTGAGACAACAGCTCTGCACCGGAGCAGCTCTGACATGTGATGCCTTGGACTGGCTAGTGCTACGGTTGGTCACAGAGGATGTTGTGCCTCGTGTTTGCTGTGCCTCCTCCTCCTCCTCCTCCCCCTCCTCCTCACTTGATTCCTCAGTTCGATCTGGCACCCAGGTGGAGTCAGTGACCTCATCATCATCAATGTCATCTTCACCCCCTATCTCCTCGTCACTGGAGCCAACTTGGCAGTATGCTGCAGCTGCTGGGGCAACATGAGTGACAGTTATTTGTGTGTCATCACTGGCACCCCCTTCCTCTAGGTTGATTTATACTCCCTTGCTCAACCTCAGAGAATGAATCAGAGCACTGTACTTGCTGCGCATCCTCAAGCAGCATGTCACTCTCATTTTAGTCAAACAATTCAGCTGACTCCTCCGTGTGTGATAGAGAGGCTACGGCAGGAGTAGCTGTGGACATGGAGGCTGCATTAGATGCTTTGGCAGCTGAGGTGGACTGTAAAGCACTAGAAGCCTGGCTGGCAGAGGACTCGGAGGATGAGGATGGCCTGGTTAGCCAATCCACCAAGTCCTCTGTATGTTGCTGCTGCTGCTTAAGACGGCCAGCACCAGTTAGAAAGGACAAGCGTGCCCCTGCAGAGGATGCACCACGTCCACCACGACCAGAGACACAGCCTCCCGACACAGGGGCTGCTTGCCTTCTTATCTGTGGCTGGGAGCGTCTGCCTGTCCTTTTTGTTCTTTGAGACATGGTGAGTGATATATAGATTAATATATACAGAACTCTGATTCATCTCTGGTATAAAGATTTAAATAACTCTGGTATAACTCAGTGAGACACACTGATAGCTGGCAGCCAGTGACAAGAGACAGATCACCTTAATTCACAAATGTTTTAAATAAATTAGTGAGCCCCAAAATACAGCGTGGTACTGTATGTATGACGAGACACAGATCACCTTAATTCCCAAGTGTTTTAAAGAAATTAGTGAGCCCCAAAATACAGCGTGGTACTGTTTGTATGACGAGACACAGATCACCTTAATTCCCAAGTGTTTTAAAGAAATTAGTGAGCCCCAAAAAAAATTGCTGGCAGTGTGACGAGACACAGAAGATCACCTTAATTCCCAAGTGTTTTAAAGAAATTAGTGAGCCCCAAAATACAGCGTGGTACTGTTTGTATGACGAGACACAGATCACCTTAATCCCAAGTGTTTTAAAGAAATTAGTGAGCCCCAAAATACAGCGTGGTACTGTTTGTATGATGAGACACAGATCACCTTAGTTCCCAAGTGTTTTAAAGAAATTAGTGAGCCCCAAAATACAGCGTGGTACTGTTTGTATGACGAGACACAGATCACCTTAATTCACAAGTGTTTTAAAGAAATTAGTGAGCCCCAAAAAAAATTGCTGGCACAGTGACAAGACCCAGAAAATCACCTCAATTCACAAATGCTTTAAATAAAGTTGTAAACCCCCAAAAAACTTGCTGGCACAGTGACAAGACACACATCACCTAAATTCCCTGATATTTGGTATAAATGAGACCCAAAAAGACTTGCTGGCACAGTGTGACAAGACCCAGAAAATCACCTCAATACACAAATGTTTTAAATAAAGTTGTAAACCCCCCAAAAAATTGCTGGCACAGTGACAAGACACCATCACCTAAATTCCCTGATATTTGGTCGAAATGAGACCCCCCAGACCCCCCCAGTAGCGTGGCAGACCGGCAGTAACAACACACACAACTATCTCCTTTGAAATCTCCTCTGAAATGCGTGCAGAAGAGCTGCGTGGAAACCTTTATATAGTGTGCTGCGGGACTTAGCTCTGTGAGCCCATGATTGGGTAAAATTTGCCCAATCAGGACTCTGAGCGGTGATTGGCATAGTGTTCAACCAGTCTTGCACCAGACCTGTGGTCAGGTGCAAGGCTGTAGCCAATTACGAGCTTCAGGCAGTGGGAAAATGCATTGTGGTCCATTGTGGTCGAACATGCGGCGAACACCCGGAAATGTTCGGGGTTCGCGATCTGCTCGAACAGGCTAAGTTCGGGTCGAACCCCGAACCGTCCGAACCCGAACAGCTCATCCCTAGTAAGGAGGTCAATACTCTACTGGTAGAAGGGAATCACGGTGTGTTTCCATGTCCACAGGTTGGGGGGCAAAATTCTTACCTTGCCCCGGGTGCTGACAGTCCACGCTACACCACTGTGTGTTTCACACCCCCTTGCTTGGACTATACTATTCTGATTGCCTGCCGCCTGCCTAGACCCTCTGTTCCGGATTACCGACCATTCTATTGCCTGTTCCTTGCCTGATACCGTTGCCACGTATATCTGAGTTATCTGTATTATCGTTTATACAGTATCTTTCCTTCTTATGTACTGTTAGTTTCCCCCTGTGTTTTAGTGCTTCTCTTGCCCCTACTAGTATTGTGTTCTCATCCTGTTTCTCCTTGTTTCTCCTGTCTCCTTGTTTCGCTTAGTATTTTCCCAACCTCCATTCCCACTACTCCCAGCCCTCATCTATTTCCTTAGCCCTTTTCCTGTATCTCCTCTCTGCTCTAGTCTATTCTCTATCTCGCTCAGCCTCTTCCGTTGTTTGGAACATGTCTCCTGCTTGTTTATGTTTTTGCTTTGTTCAATAAACCCCAGTTGTGCCCTGTAACCTGTTTGATCTTATATTCACTGCATCCTTGGACTCACACCTGCAAACTAAGCACAGACAGACCCTGACATTGTCAAACCTTTCAACACAGTTCCACACAAGAGGTTACTATTTAAAATAAGAAAAATTAGCCTAGATGAAAATTCTTGTTCTTGGATAAAAAAGTGGATAAAAGATAGAGTACAGAGAGTGGTCATAAATGGGAAATTTTCAAGATGTACACTAGTGATAAGCGTTGTTCCTCCCAGGTCTGTTATAAGACCAATTCTATTCAATTTATCTATAAATGACTTTGAAATAGGCATCGAAAGTCATAGAAACATAGAAAATGTCGGCAGATAAGAACCTTTTCGGCCCATCTAGTCTGCCCAATTACATGGATACTTTACCTGGATTTATCTTTTATTTAGGATAGCCTTATGCCTATCCCATGCCTGCTTAAATTCAATTACTGTTTTGGCCTCTACCACTTCAACTGGAAGGCCGTTCCCTCTCAGTAAAATAATGCTTCCTGATGTTACTTTTAAACCTTTGCCCCTCTAATCTAAGACTATGTCCTCTTGTTTTGCTACTTTGTTTCCTTTTAAATATACTCCCTTCCTCTACCTTGTGGATTCCCTTTACGTATTTAAAGGTTTCTATCATATCTCCTCTGTCTCGTCTTTTTTCCAAGCTATACATGTTAAGATCATTAAGCCTTTCCTGGTAACTTTTCTCCTTCATGCGTCAGTGATTGCAGATGTCATAAAACTAGGAAAAGTAATACAATGTGAGCAGGATGTTACTTCGCTGCAGAGGGATTTAGATAGATTGGGGCTGGGCACTTAAATGATAGATTAAGTTTAATTTAGATAAATGCAAGGTTATGCAAGGAATTCACTGCCTGTTGAGGTGGTTGGGTCAGAGACTGTACAGACGTTTAAACAACGACTGGATGACTTCCTGCAAAAACATAATATTAAGGGTTATAATATTTAGTATGTGGGTAAAAGCTGGTTGATCCAAGGAGAAATCTGATGCCATTCTGGGGTCAAGAAGGAATATTTTCCCAGTGTGTTGCATATTGGCGAGCACTTCAGACTGGTTTTTTTGCCTTCTTTTGTATCAATAGCAGTAGGTAATGTGTGAAAGGCTGAACCAGATGGAAGCACATCTTTTTTTAACCTGTGCAACGATGTAACTATGTAACTGTATCACCTGTGCTGTGCTTTAGATTTCTGGCGAAACTGGCCTGTTAGAGGTACTTGAGGGCCAGGGTTGGGATATACTGCCCTTTTATCAAAGCAACCACAAATGCCCACCACGCTCTGTTATGTACATCACAGTAAACACAAAAATCATCACAGTTCACAGTTTTGTTGGGTCCATGTAACTTATTATTATGACTTTATTACAAAATAAAAACTTAAATTTAAAAAAAAAAAAGGTATTAATTTAAGATTATTTAATGGAAGTAATTTAGGAAAATGCTTATTATAACTTGCTGACTTGATTTAAGTTCATCTGTTTGGATACCTTGCATTACCTTAAACCTGATATTCAACACCATCAAATGAACGCGGCTCAGGAACTCCTTAATCCCATTAGCTCCTATGTGCATAGACACAGTCATGATTAGGGATGCTAATTCATACAGATATTTTTGTAGTACAAAGGTCCATACTGGTAAGGTTCAATAACATATGTCTGTTACAATTGTAATAACTTGAGCAGGGTACACTTTTCCTGTCATCCGTTTCTCAAATTTGTTAATTTTTTTGATTGCTTTGTCCTAGTCATTGTACGTCGACGTGTTGGCACTTTATAAATCATTGTAATTGTAAAGATTAACTGTCAGAGAAAGCATGTGCCATTCAAAGCAATTCCCACTGGCAATTATATATTTAGAAGTGCATTTCATTGAATATAAAATTTAATTTAATTTGTCTCATCTATTGAAGGTGTGGCAATGTAAGTGTATAAATCATGACCTTGTTATATAGATGACAAAAATGTACGATCATTCCACATTCTTCTTTAAAGGTCGGCTTTTATTTACGTTGTTTAAATTCTATTGAAAACCACAATGCATTCTTTCAAAATTCTGTTTACTTCACTATATAAAAAGACCTTGGCTCTACTATTTTATGTTTTATGTGAATTACTAAAAGCACCACAATGTCTGAATGTTTTTACGAGTAGACTGCTCAGCAGCAGATAACTACTTACGCTTTAAAATGATATCCTTGCAATGTTTAATTACACCCTTACTATATTCTATCCCCTACCAAGTGCAGCGTGGTTCTGATTAAATATTTAAAAAACACTTGTCAAGTTATAACAACATATTTTTAGGTTAAAACACTTACTCCTTGTCTCCTGTCACCATATCTCTGTAAGCTGATGTCGATCCCGTTTTGCTCTTCTCCAAACATTGAACAAAGTGACAAAAATATCTACCCTTGCTGTGAAAGAAGATAGGAATCATAGATCTGAGACTCTGAAGGCTGCTGAAGAAATAGGATTAACTTTTTTAGGCAGAAAATAATTAAATAATTTCTATTGCCAAAATGTTTATTTTACCGGACTGGATATATCAAGTCTTACCTTAAAACCAATACCACAGTAATTTAACTAAAAGTAGGAGATTTTACATAAAAGTACTAATATATTACTTTTATTTTAGTTCCGTCATTTGAAATTGGAAGCCTGTTTAGGGCTGGGACAACTGTCACAGTTGAGAACAGTCTTTGCTGAGACCATAATGTTGCATGGCTTTTTTGGCCAATAGTGCTACTTGAATTCTACAGGTATCCTGGAATCCAGTTTCTTTTTCTTCTATGCAGGAGGCCGATCGACTGATGCCCTAATCCACTGCATTCCCATTGGACACTGAGGTAGGGGGGGACAACAACCAGGGGAGGATCTCCACAGTCGACCCTCCCTATATACCCAGCAGTCCATTCCTGCATTGCTCTGTTATTCAGTTTCCTCAGTGCCCCAGTTATTCTGTCTGATCTCCCAGCTACAGATCTGGGTGTAACGTTGGGGGCTTCCAGCCTCTCCAGTGTGCTTGAAGGCAGCATGTCTGATGCTGCTCGCTGACCAACACCCGGTTTAAATAGAGACAGGCAGGGAGGTGGCTGCATGAGGCGCCGCTTGAGAGGGGGGCGCTGTCTGGTGAAAGTCTTTAAAAACCCACAGTTCCGAGGGCAGAGTCTGGACGCCGACCGAGCCGGACGCATGGTGTAGGAGCTCCCGCACCTAGCCGTCAAAACGGAGCATAGCAGCAGCACACAGATCAATTTGACCCACCATTTCGATTCCCCCTTACCGGGAGCATGCTGGGAACCACCTGAGGGGGCAAAAAACCGGATCCACCGACCCCTGTAGTGGCGCCAATTTTCCAGCGCCGCGGCCTAGATGACAGCCAAGATGGCGGCCGGACCCGCGGCGAGGACACAGGCCTGGACTCGGTCCCAGGAGGGTCCCAACCAGCGTCTAGAGCTGATATCTCTCAGATTCTGGCCAGGATGGGGGACATGCAAGCGAGTCTGGCGATGGACATTGCTAAAATAGCCACGGAGGTACGTGCTGAAGTGGGGGCCTTGGGCCTACGCATTGGAGAATTGGAGGAAAGCACGGGGGACCTCGTGGCAGCTCACAATGCGCTGGCGCGCACTACTGACACGTTATCTCACCGCATGGACCGTATGGAACTTGCTCTGGAGGATGTCGCCAATAGATCCCGCCGCAACAACATCCGCCTGCGGGGATTGCCCGAATCTGTACAAACACGGGCGCTACACAAGACGGTGCTGGGCCTTCTCAAGCGCTTGGTACCAGAGGTGCCCCCGGCCAGGTTACTCATGGACAGTATTCACAGAGCCCTGAGAGCTCCCCGGGCTGACTCCCAACAACCTCGTTGATGTCATATTTCCGCCTTCATTATTACACAGTTAAGGAGGAAGTCATGCGAAAAAGCAGAGACGTGGACCTGGAGTATGAAGATGTGAAGCTCGCTCTGTTTCAGGACCTGGCACCGGAGACCTTGCAGCGTCGAAGGGCCTGGCGCCCCATCACAGCCCACCTGGGCCGTCATAACATCCGCTATGCCTGGGGCTTCCCATTCAAGCTATTGGCCTTCGCCGGTGGTAAAACCTCCACTCTCACCCTACAGTCAGACCCGCAGCAATTCTTCACCCGCCTGGATTGCCCTCCTTTACCGGACGCGGGTAACCTGCTCTCGTCCCCTCCCCGGCACCTCAGCTTACACCGCGCTGGGAGAAGGTGCCCTCCCGGATTCGAGAGGAGGGACAGGGATCCCGGCTGAGATGATGGGGAAACCTTGGTGGTGATATTGATTTTTCTCTTTTTGTTTACTTGCCCACATGGTATCAGATGGTTGCATTAGCTGAGTTGAGAATGTCCCCAAGTGCTATATAACCTGTAATGTTCGGCTGATAATGTTCATGATAATGGTGGGGATACTGTCGTTGTTGTAAAGTTTTGTAATGCTGTTTTCAGATCGTTTTTTTCATGCTCCGTTACTTGCTCGGTGACGTCCGTTCTGCGATCCTACTGGTCTTCAACCAGGTCGCGTCTCCCTTCTGACCATCCCCATGGTCGTTCCGGCTATGGATAAGTCCGGAGGTTTTTTTCTCTTCTTTTTTCTTTTTTCTTTATGTGTCTTCTTCTCTCCTCTCATCTTTTCCTCCCCTCCCTCACCTCCCAGTCTTTTACCCCCTCTATCCCTCTGTCTCCTCTCCCCCATTGGGGTCCCCAGGGGTGCCGCCCTGTCCTATGTACCTGATCTGGCCTGCCCGTGGCGTTCCCCTCCACTCCGCCCAATGACTCCTGAATGCCATATTTTGTCCCAGAATGTTAAGGGACTAAATTCCCCTACGAAGAGGAGATTGGTCCTCGAGAATTAAAACGCGCACAATGTCAGATAGCATTCCTGCAAGAAACGCATTTTGCCTGGGCACGCCAGTTCAGTCTCACAGACCGCACCTTCCCACGCTCCTTTTTCGCCTCCAGCACCGGTAAACGCCGGGGGGTTGCGATTTTACTACATAAATCATGCCAGATGACGGTTCAACATGTGGATAGAGAGATGAGGGCAGGTATATCCTAATCGGGGGACAATAAAATGTGGCTATCTCTTTGCTGAATGTCTATGCCCCCAACATTCCGGACGATTCTTTCTGGGCCCAGCTTACGACGCTCCTGCAGCTGACGGAAGGTTCCTTTCTGTCATGGGGGGGGGACTTTAACGCGGGCCCAGCGCCAGCAATTGACAGGAAATCAGGGGCGTTAGGTGCCAAACTTACGGCGTCTCCTCAGGATGCGATGCTAGCTCGGTTTATACATGACGCGCAGCTGCTCGACATTTGGTGACTCCATCACCCAGGAGACCACGATTTCTCCTATTATCTCACCCCCCATCCTCATACTCAAGGATAGACCTGTTCTTGTTGCCAACCAGAACGATCCCATTAACTACCCGCTCGGCGATAGGCTCCATTAGCTGGTCTGACCATGCGCCCGTGTCAGTATGGGTGAAAACTGCGGGAACTCGATCGGGTTGGTCCTGGCGCCTCAACTCTTCCATCTTACAATCGGCTGCAGTGCTGGGAAGAAGTGTCTGCCCACCTGGACAGATACTTTGAGGAGAATGACCTAGACGATATTGGTCCTGACTCCTTGTGGCTGGCCCATAAGGCGGTCATACGAGGTCACCTGATTCAGATTGGTAGCAGGCTGAAGAGGAGAGGATGAGTCTGCTGGTGGAACTTCAGGAGAGGCTAGCTGACGAGAGCAGCGCACAAGTCCTCTCACTCTCAGTCTGATTTTGATGCCCTGGCAACGGTACGCCGGGAGCTCCGGTCAGCCTTACTGACGGATGTGGCCCGGTCCTTAGCCTGGACCAGGCGGACCTTTTATGAAATTCTAACAAGGCACATACCATGTTAGCGCGCAAATTGAGAAACCAAACTAGATCCAGACAGGTGACCTCGGCCCATACGCCCCAGGGTTCGATCACTACTATCCCCAGCGAGGTAAACCAGATTTTTACTGCATACTTTAAGCATTTATATAACCACTCCCTGGATCACTCCCTCCGCAATCCGGAACATGTGCGGGAGGTGCAGGAATTCCTGGCCACATGGAAAGGCCCGGAGCTCCCCCCCTCTTGCTGGAGGGGTTGGGGTCAGAAGTCTCAGAGGCCGAGGTGGCTTCAGTGATTAAACAAATGAAACCCCATAAGGCCCGGGCCCGGACGGGTTTACGGCTTTTTTATTATAAAAAATTCTCTCCTCACTTGAGCAAATATCTAGTTAAACTATATAATGGAATTTTGGAGGGACGATCGGTGCCTCCGGTTTCCTCCGATCTGATGTGATACTGATTCCTAAAGAGGGCAAAGATCCTTCCTTCCCCCACAATAATAGACCGATCTCTTTACTGAATGTAGATTACAAGATATTTACGAAAATCCTGGTCAACAGACTAGGAGCACTTCTCCCCTCCATTATTCACCCGGACCAGGTCGGGTTCATTCCCACGAGGCAGGCATACGAAAATACAAGGAGAAACGTGGTCCTGATCGAGAGAGCTCGCGCAACGGGGACGCCTTCTCTGCTCCTCTCCCTGGACGCGGAGAAGGCGTTCGATAGGGTGGGCTGGCCTTATTTATTTCACCTACTGGAGCACTGGGGATTTCCCCCTGGCTTTTGCGCTGCTATCCGGGTCCTATATAATTCCCCCTTACGAAAATAATCACCACGGGGGCCTCCCCGGAATCTTTCCCCATAGGTAATGGAACGCGACAGGGTGCCCCCTGTCCCATGCTCTTCGCTCTAGCCCTTGAGCCCCTGCTGGATAAATTACGATCCTCCACGGCTATCACAGGTTTACAGATTGGTGGGGAGGAATTCCTGGTGTCAGCATATGCGGACGACCTTCTCCTGACCATCACTGACCCGTCCATTCTGTGCCCCATTTGCTCTCCCTTCTTCGGGATTTCTCGGATATTTCCGGGTTTAAGATCAATATAGATAAATCTCGCGCGTTGCCGATAGGCATACCGAAACCGGAGGTCGACCGGTTGCGTCTCCTCACGGGATTTCACTTCTCCACCTCTTCTCTCACATATCTGGGAGTGAAGCTGACCAGTGATCCGCAGCAATGATTAGAGCTAACTACGATGTACTGATCCAACGTCTTATAGCTGATATGGACACTTGGGATGCCTTTAATGTCTCCTGGGTGGGTCGTATTGCTAGCGTAAAAATGAATCTACTCCCCCGAATCCTGTACTTGTTCCAAACCCTCCCGGTGCCAGTCCCTCCGGCCTCGTTGGCGCATCTACAGTCCCATGTGGACCGGTTCATCTGGCATAATAAACGACATAGGGTGGCTAGAAGAGTGTTACATAGACGAGGGTGGTGGGAGGTTTGGAGATCCGAGTTTGTTACAATATTATCATGCTGCCCAACTAGCACAGTTTGTTACCTTTCATGCACCACCTGGTACGCACCATTGGGCGGACTTAGAGTCGCATCTCTTTGCTCCTGACTTGCCGCAATTCTATTTTTGGCTACCCAAAACCTATCGTCCAATCCTTCGCTCCACCTGCACTGCCACCATTAACCTCTTACAAATCTGGGACACTGTGAATCGTCGCTTCACTTTTGCAAAGAACATTCAGCTATGATGCCTTTTCTCCGCAACCGAAAGTTTCAAAACCGGGCCTTATGCCTCGCCCTTTTGCAACTCTGGAGGATTGGGCCTTCAGAGGAATCCCCACCTTTACTCAGCGGGGGCACCGATTCAGTTTGAGACATCCGACAAGGAGGTCCGGTGGGAACCAGCGGACTTTCTTTCCGTTACCTGCAGGTCATGGACTATGCGGCGACGCCTGAAGTCCGTACGGCCGCCACGTCTTCTACTTGACGGCTTTGAGGCTCGCGTAATGACGCTCGCATCACGAAATCAATGATATCTCGCTTTGTCTCTGTCACGGATGGCCCTGTTCTGGGGCGCCTGGCAGCAGATTCCTCGCTGCTCGCTGGCCAGGCGCCGAATAATAACGCCACCGGGTGCGCTCACGTGGGACGCCGGGGGGCGGAGCCTGGCGTCATGACGCGGACCCGCCGGGTTTAAAACCCGGCTTCACTAGTTCGCCGGTGCCCTGACGTGGTATTCACTTCCCGCAGAGCTCTTGTGTTTATTGGCAAAATATCTGTGTCTGACCTTGCTTCTGACTTGAACCATTCTGTGTATGACCCCTGGCATTGGCGAACGAACCATTCTGTGTATGACCCCTGGCATTGGCGAACGAACCATTCTGTGTATGACTCCTGGCATTGGCAAACGAACCATTCTGTGTATGACTCCTGGCATTGGCAAACGAACCATTCTGTGTATGACCCCTGGCATTGGCAAACGAACCATTCTGTGTATGACCCTGGCATTGGCGAACGAACCACCCTGTGTATAACCCCTGGTATTGGCATTTACTCTTCTCACGGTTCTGCTCTTAACTTTGGTACCGAGGTCAGTCTGTGTGGCACCCTAAGCACACATCAGACTACCTCATATTACTAAGGTCCTAGGGAGAACGAATACTCTATTCTGTACATCTGTCTGGTGTTTACCCTTGTTTGTCTATTGTCTGGTTAATTATCTGTCTAGTTGTGCCGACCATTCAAGGATCGGAAGGGTAGAGAGCGGTCTACGTATAGGGACCACTATTCTGGTATTCAGGGGGATTCGTGACATTACGTCAGGGCCAATGGATCCCGCAGACCTCTCTATTCAGTTGGCACGTATCGCAGCCAGACAAGA
The DNA here is from genome assembly GCA_009667805.1 of Leptobrachium leishanense. Taxonomy (NCBI): domain Eukaryota; kingdom Metazoa; phylum Chordata; class Amphibia; order Anura; family Megophryidae; genus Leptobrachium; species Leptobrachium leishanense. The sequence continues at coordinate 299,603,076 of CM019065.1, read as the reverse complement.
GGAGCAGGACCATAGGATGGACCAGATTTCTCTCGCTCTGCAAACCCTGTTAAATCGGTCCAATACAGGTACCACAAACCTCCAGACCCAGTATTACCTAGGGTCAGTTCGGTCTCTCCTGAAAGACATAGGCTTAGTATGAAGGCACCCTTACGCTATGATGGTACACCAAGCTTATGCCGGGGTTTTTTGACCCAACTCGAGATCTTGTTTGAGAATAACCCAGGGTCTTGTATGTCTGATAAAGCCAAAGTAGGCTATCTGATTAATCATTTAACAGAAAAAGCTTTATTATGGGCTACGCCATTGTGGGAAAATAAGAAACCCATCATCTATGACTATGAGGGTTTTACCTCTGAGTTAAAACGTACCTTTGATCCCTCTAGAAGGGCTACCAATGCGGGTAGGTCCTTGTTTCACATTAAACAAGGTAATAGGAGGTAATAGGAGGGTCTCCGACTATGCCATAGAGTTTAAGACTTTGACGTCAGAGGTGCTCTGGCCGAACGACGTTTTAACCTTAGCCTTTACCGAAGGCCTGAACGAGGCTTTTATGTTTGAGCTGGCTCCCTTAAAATTACCAGAAAATCTGGACCATCTGATTGATTTTTGCATAGCCATGGACGATCAAATTAGGGAAAGGAGACACCCCAGAGACAGACCCAGAAGGGTCTTGCCTCCTTTACCCTTATTACCCAGACACACCAGTACGTCAGGTAACCCGGAGAACGCAAAAACAGATATGCCAGTCGTTGAACCTATGCAAATAGGAAAAACGGGTATTTCGGAAGCAGAAAGAGCTCACAGAAGAGAAAAGGGGCTCTGCTTCTATTGTGCAGGGGCTGATCATTTCCGCCTTCAATGTCCTCAGAGACCCAGGGTTAGCAGGGGGGAGAGTGGCAAATCGGGTCAAAGAACAGCCAATACCCAGGTTATCGGTTCTCTGTATGCCTCCTTTGTGGATAGTGAAAAAAAAAATCCAGGATTCTGGTACCGATCTCCCTAACCTGGGAGGGGTTCACCTCAAGACTGAGGCGTTCTTAGACTCTGGGGCCTCAGGTAATTTCATGGACAAATATTTTGCTGCCAAAACCTCTTACCTCTGGTTCTCAAGGAGAAGCCTCTAATGGTGGAGGCCATAGATGGTAAACCCCTGTCATGTCCACATATCACTCACGACACTGTCGATGTATGTATGAAAACAGGAGTTTTGCACCATGAAACGATAAGATTTCAAATTATTGAATCTCCCTCATGTCCTGTCGTTCTTGGGTTTCCATGGTTAACAGAGCACAACCCGGTTATTGATTGGGTCCAGAGAGACATAAAATGTTGGGGTCCTAGTTGTCAGTCTAATTGCCTAGGCAGGGTCAATGTGATTGGTAGCCTCAATATTGCCACAGCCCCTCCTTTATCTACAGAGGTCCCTGACTGTTATCTGGCATTAAAGGAGGTGTTCTCTAAAGCCAGGACTGAGGTCCTACCACCACATCGTCCATATGACTGTGCTATTGATTTACTCCCCGGTACTATGCCTCCTAGGGGACACGTATACCCTTTGTCACAAAAAGAAAATGACATTATGGAGGAATACATAAGGGAGAATCTAGAGCGAGGATTCATCAGACGGTCCTCCTCTCCAGCAGGAGCAGGTTTCTTTTTTGTCTCCAAAAAGAGGGAGATCTGCGACCTTGCATCGATTATAGAGGTTTGAATAGGATAACTATAAGAAATGCATATCCCATACCTCTCATAACAGAATTGTTCGACCGATTAAAAGGGGCCCGTATATATACGAAACTCGATTTACGCGGAGCTTACAACCTGGTTAGGGTTAAAAGGGGCATGAATGGAAAACGGCTTTTAATACACGGAGCGGGCATTATGAATACCTGGTGATGCCCTTTGGATTATGTAATGCGCCAGCCGTTTTTCAGGACCTCATAAACGATACCCTAAGGGATTTTCTGCAAGAGTTCGTCATAGTATATCTGGATGACATCCTGATATACTCTCCTGATGTGGAAACTCATCACGCCCACGTGAAACAAGTGTTGAAAAAACTATTGAAGGCTGGATTGTATTGTAAACTAGAAAAATGTTTATTCGACATAGAAACAGTGCATTTCCTTGGTTATATAATAACCCCTGAGGGTTTTCAAATGGATCCTAAAAAACTCTCAGCAATTCTTGACTGGCCTCTACCCCAAGGGCTTAAAGCCATCCAGAGGTTTCTGGGGTTTACTAACTACTATCGGAGATTCATTAAAGACTTTTCAGCCTTGGTAGCTCCCCTCACGGCTATGACAAAGAAAGGGGGGGAAATCAGAAATGGACACCTCAAGCCACTCAAGCCTTTGAGGCACTTAAACAAGCATTTACTACTGCCCCTGTTCTCCGACATCCAGATCCGGCTCTGCCTTTCCAAGTAGAAGTTGACGCCTCCGAACTAGGTCTTGGTGCAGTCTTGTCCCAAAGGGAGGCACCCGACAAACCCTTGCATCCATGCGGCTTCTATTTCCGGAAATTGTCCCCGGCAGAGAGGAACTATGACATCGGAAATAGAGAGTTGTTAGCAGTCATCTCGGCCTTGGCAGAATGGAGATACTTATTGGAGGGGTCTAGGGACCCGATCGTTATCATAACCGATCATAAGAATCTCACGTACATTGGAGATGCTAAACGTTTAAATTCCAGACAAGCGAGATGGTCATTGTTTCTTTCAAGTTTTAATTTCGTGCTTACCTATAGACCTGGGTCCAGAAACATTAAAGCAGACGCTTTATCGAGACAGTATGAATCTTATGAACATAATATCCAAGATCAGCATCCCATTGTACCCCAGGAAAGGATTATAGCCTCTACCACGATTAGTGTCTCGTCTCCTCTAGTGAAAAGGTTGCAGACCGTCCAGGGTGCAGCTCCTGGGGGAAACCTCCCGCGAAACTCTTTGTACCTGAGAACGAAAGAGAGGAAGTATTTAACGTTTATCATGACAATAAAACCTCTGGGCATATGGGTATCACCAAAACAGTGTCTAGTATCCGTAAACTCCTCTGGTGGCCCACATTGCGCCGAGATGTTAAAGATTACATAGCTGTGTGCGAGGTGTGCACAAGACATAAAAGTCCCAAAACAGCACCCATTGGTTTACTCCAGCCTTTGCCGATCCCCGAACGACCATGGTCGCATGTAGCCATGGATTTCATAGTAGACTTACCTGAGTCAAGAGGGAATACAGTTATACTTACGGTCATAGATCGATTCTCCAAGATGGGTCATTATGTTCCTCTTCGGAACTACCTTCGGCAGCCGAACTGGTGCCCATTTTCATTTCTAACGTGGTCCGCATACACGGTATTCCTCTGGAGATTGTCTCTGATAGGGGGACCCAATTCGTCTCCAGATTCTGGAAAGGGTTTTGTAAGAATGTGGGGATAGACTTATCCTTCTCTTCGGCCTATCACCCCCAGACCAACGGAGCAGCAGAACGAGCCAACCAAAATATAGAGAAATATCTCAGGTGCTTTATATCAGAACAACAAAATAACTGGTCAGACCTGTTACCATGGGCAGAGTATGCTTTGAACAGTGCAGTGAGTGAATCCACAGGACATTCCCCTTTCTTCACTGTTTATGGTTTTGATCCTCCCGTGCTCCCCGCTACGTTTCCTGATACCACGATTCCTGCTTTGGATGAGCATTTGGCATCATTGAAAGAGACTTGGGAGAGAGTCAAACAGGCACTGGAAGAGAGTAGTGCCATCCAGAAAACCAAGGCCGACAGACACAGGAGGCAGGCACCCGTGTATCAAGTTGGGGACAGGGTTTGGCTTTCTTCACGGAATATCAAGCTCTTAGTGCCTTCCATGAAGTTGGCACCTAGATATATCGGCCCCTATAAGATTCTGCGGCGACTCAACCCAGTCTCCTATGCTTTGGCATTGCCCCCCATATTAGGATACACAATGTGTTCCACGTAAGCCTTTTGAAACCGTTGTTATGTAACCGGTACACCAAGGCCCGTGCTCCACCTCCTCCTGTCTCTGTGGAGGGCGAGGAGGAGTTCGAGGTTAAGGCCATTTTGGATGCCAGGATGTCTAGGGGGTCCTTACAGTACTTGGTCGATTGGGTGGGTTACGGTCCAGAGGATCGTTCTTGGATTCCGGCTGCTGAAGTCCATGCCCCTCGGTTGGTGAAGGCCTTCTATGTGACACACCCCCGTGCCCCTGGGGGTCGTCCAGTGGCCGCCCGTGGAGGGGGGTTCTGTCACGGATGGCCTGTTCTGGGGCGCCTGGCAGCAGATTCCTCGCTGCTCGCTGGCCAGGCGCCGAATAATAACGCCACCGGGTGCGCTCACGTGGGACGCCGGGGGGCGGAGCCTGGCGTCATGACGCGGACCCGCCGGGTTTAAAACCCGGCTTCACTAGTTCGCCGGTGCCCTGACGTGGTATTCACTTCCCGCAGAGCTCTTGTGTTTATTGGCAAAATATCTGTGTCTGACCTTGCTTCTGACTTGAACCATTCTGTGTATGACCCCTGGCATTGGCGACGAACCATTCTGTGTATGACCCTGGCATTGGCGAACGAACCATTCTGTGTATGACTCCTGGCATTGGCAAACGAACCATTCTGTGTATGACTCCTGGCATTGGCAAACGAACCATTCTGTGTATGACCCCTGGCATTGGCAAACGAACCATTCTGTGTATGACCCTGGCATTGGCGAACGAACCACCCTGTGTATAACCCCTGGTATTGGCATTTACTCTTCTCACGGTTCTGCTCTTAACTTTGGTACCGAGGTCAGTCTGTGTGGCACCCTAAGCACACATCAGACTACCTCTTATATTACTAAGGTCCTAGGGAGAACGAATACTCTATTCTGTACATCTGTCTGGTGTTTACTACCCTTGTCTTGTTGTTGTCTGGTTAATTGTATATCTGTCTAGTTGTGCCGACCATTCAAGGATCGGGAGAAGGGTAGAGAGCGGTCTACGTATAGGGACCACTATTCTGGTTCAGGGGGATTCGTGACAGTCTCCCTCTGTTCAGGCTCCCCAATTCTGGGGGGAACCACTTCTGTTGCCGCTGGGAGCGAGATGTGGGAGTGCCCTGCCCAGTGAGGATATGGGAGATATTTGGGACAATGTGGCACACTGCTCCATCAATGTGGCCCATCAGACAGGTTACAAGATGCTGTTTCGCTGGTATGTTACCCCCTGAACTTTCTCACATGCCCCGGGTTCCTCTCTGAACCTGGTAGAGGTTTGCGGCACTAAGGGCTCGTTCTACCACATGTGGTGGACATGCCCCCTGATCCGACGCTTTTGGCTTCAGATTCATGCTCTCATCCAAGAGGTCCTGCAGTGTGGAGTGGCTCTCGACCCATGGACATTCCTTCTTCACCGCACCCAGACGCCCTATCGAGACCGGAGAATAAGCTGTTGCATAAAATGGTCTTGGCGGCTAGAAGAGCGGTGGCCCAAGGCTGGAGATCTTGTCCCTTCCGTCTATGGCGCAGGTGTACCTTCGGATTAGAGATAATATGGACATGGATCGTTTATCGGCTCTTGTACATGATACCATGCCCCAACATAGTAAGATTTGGGACCCCTGGCTGGAGTTTGATGTGGGTTAAGAGCTGGACTGCTTGTTTTTCAGGCGGGTTATGATACCTGGGTTATGTACTCCTTTGGGGCGGCACCCTATCCCTTCCCCCTCCTCCCCTCCCTATGAGGTCTCTTCCTCTCTCTTTTTCCTACATGTTTTGTGTTTTTTTTGATCTTTTTCTTATTTCTTCTTTTACCCCCTCTTCGGGGTCCCCCCCCTGCGGTCTTTTGGCAGGGGCTCCTCAGGGCTAACCAGTAGCAATCTCTAAAAAATTGTGGTTTTGTGATAAGATGCCCTTTTTGTCTTTGAAAAATGGAAAATAAAGAATTATAAAAAAAAAAAAAAACCACAGTTCCTTCTCAGCAGTGCCAGATCGTGGTTATCCATACCTGAGCTCCTTGTACCTGAATTCTCTCGTGATTTAACCTGTTATTGACCTCTGCTTGTTTACTGACTATTCTGCCTTCCGTTGCCCTAGACTATTTTCCTTGTAGTACGCTACTGCACTGATATCGACCCAGCGTTTCCATTTGACTATTCTATTCTCTGTATTCCTGACTCTGGCTTGTCTGACTACCCCCGTGTTGCTGACCTGGTTTTGTATTACGACATTGTCTTTGATTAACCCTTTCTGTCTAGCTAGTATACTTATACCTGGCCAATTTTTAAGGACCAGACAGTTAGGGATTGTTCTACGGCTACTCTGTTGGTAGCTTTTTGGCTCTGTGGAGTGTTGGGCTTTAAGGGCTGCGGGTGGGATCCGGGAACCGTGGCACTGGGGCTATATTCCATAGTTTGTCGATAAGCTAACTACAGGAAACGTTACACATAACGTCTCCTGTAGTTGGTTTATCAAAAGGAAATGCCATTCCTTCCTGCCACAAGCTGAGCTTGCGACGTGGTTATATCCGTTTCCTTGTGCCGTTTCTCCTATACATATTATGTCACAATCCTTAGGAGCCACAATAGGGGACAAACCTGCAGGCCTGTAGTTCTTGGATCATTGTGTGTTGGTCAGGAACAAGTGTGCTCCACTGAAAGAAATACCCTGAGCGTTAAGGTGTGAAATACAGAAGGAGGCCTCTGTTGATCGGGTTAGAAGATGGCACTTACTCTTTCTATCCCTTTATTTGGCTGTAGTTCTTGGGATCTTGCCGGCCATAGTTAAATTTTATAGTTAAAAGTTTGGAAAAGTTTCAACAGGGAGGGATTATTTAAACCTCCAGACAAAGCGTGTACAGTATGTTTCCATTTCCTATTTAAAGTGTGGGTATATTTTTTGGATTCCAATGAAAGAGTTATGCCCTTAAACATGTGGACCAGTTACCTGAAATATACTTCTGTTTAATCATTCTAGTACCGCCTATAAATGTTATTCAGAAGTATATAAGAAAATTTTATAGCATATTTCACACACCTGTAATTCTTAACCCAATCCTCAGGCCAATAAATATTTTACTAGATGATTAGTCAGATTTAAGACTATATTCAGTTTGGTAACTATGTATAATCAAAGCTTTCTTAAAGAAACTGTAATTTGATGTAAAATTTCCTGGTTTTCCATAGCGTTCATGAATGATTGCAGTATTCAGTCTGCATTTCCCCAAGGTAATCCTTAAAATCTGGCCTGTTAGTGGGTCCTGAGGACTGGAGTTGAGAAACACTGCTGTAAAGCATTGTTGCAACCAATCTTGGAACAATCTGAGATGGAGAATGGCCACAGTTGACTCGCTCTACAGAAGCATAACAGTGGTGTCATTGCTCACCATTGTTTGTAGCCACTTTGCCTTCCCTTGCTAAATGTTGCTTGGTGAAGGTGAGGTGGCTGCAAAACACCACTGTTATTGTTCTGTAGAACGAGTTGACTGCAGCCATTCTCCATTTTCGATTATCCCAAGATAGTTTGCAACACCGATGAATATAGTTGGCAATCTTCATTGAACTCTGATAGAAACTGTGGTGAGAAGGGTTTCATAGTAGCTTTACATGTACAAAGTTCTCCGGCTTCAGCAGTTCAAGTTTGCTAAACCTGTTAAGAGAATAAAAACAAATTTATAAGAGCACTAAGAACTTATTTATTTATTTGCAAAGTATTTTACCTGGAAGGATACATTGAGATTTCTCTCGTTTTCAAGTATGTCCTGGGTTCAAGAATATTGAACTTGCAGCAGCATAAGTGGTCTACCTTTCAGTGTGTCCCCACACAGGTCTGATAAGGTTTTAGCTCGATAGTGCCATTACATAGAAGATGTTACCATATGCAAATCAGACTGGTGTCACCCAAAAAGGGCAGCCAAAACTGAAATACCAAGGAAGTTATTCTGGAACCCCAGGGTCATATGCAAGAAGTGAATGTCACATGCAGGATATGGTTGAAGTCAGATAGCTTATCTCACCCCCTTTTGAAAGCACACAAAGTCCTTTGTATTTTCTTCACTTTATTGGGAAATTAACAGCAAATAAAAGGTGTCTTGAGTAGGAAGAGAGGACTTCTCAGGTGTACCTTGTTATGGGAGGGTGGTAAAAACAGGATGCAATCACCCGATACAGATAGATGCTTGCTGACTGCCTCTAAAGTAAGACTGGGGGATTAACAATTTGCAGAAGCAGGAAAAGGGCTGGACCAAACTAACTGAAGATTATCCATTTTAAGCAATAGCATAGGGGGAAATTAATAAGGAATTAGGTTCCATGATAGAGGTCTCTTCTGTGCGAAATATACAGCAATCACTGACGACCATTATTAACAGAACAATACATTAACATTAACTGCATAAACTCTAGCTGCAATGCACAGTATGTGTGCATGTGTAATGCCCCGCTCCGCGGCCCACTCCGTGCCCGAACCCCCATGCTGGGACAGACGCTGGACTCACCCGAGGTCCCTCGTGGCGCACTACTCCATGCTTCCAGCTGGCAAGATGGAGGAGAGGACTTACGAACCACATCACGCCGTCGACCGCCGCCAACTGCCGAGATACAATGCGCGCACGCTCGATCGTTCATTTCCTTAAGAAGCAAGACTCCTGGTACTCTGGCACCCTCTGCTGGCCGATTGTGCTTACTACATGACACCTGTTCTGGAGATCCTCGCCTTCCTCCCTTTGACCTATTAGGAACCCAGGTGTCCCGGTTCCACCCACGAGTCCCAGGTGAAAGATGTTTCTACGATCTTTGTGCCCTATTTAAACCTGCCACCTTTCTCCATTCAGTACCAGGTTATCCTGTTGCCCTTCCACTTCAGTTTCCTAGTGCTCCTGTGTTCCTGCTTTTCTCCATTCTTCTGCCCATCGACCCGGATTGCCACATCGACCACGCTGCCTTCTTCTGCCCATCGACCCGGATTGCCACATTGTTAGAGATTATTGACTTCTTTTTTTTTTTTTTTTTTATATTTAAAGTTTTTTATTTTGAAACAGGCATCAACACAATCATAAAGAAAATGGCCTCGCAGGGCCAAAGCTAGTCATCTGTAAATAGAATGGCCGCACAGGGCCATACTTAGTCAATTTGGAGTAGTATATAGAGACTTGAAAGTTAGGAATAGAGAAAATAAGAGATATATCACAGAGATCATCTTAAGACTGCTTGAAAATGGAATAAAAGGATAAACAGCGATTACTCAGCAATAGTTAGAAATGGAAAATCAGCAAAATGTCAAAAAACGGGAGAGGGTTATAACAAAAAGACATCAAAAATACTTCATATAATAAAAGCAGAAAGTCTCATATATGTCCCCTGCCGGGGAATGTCATCGGGAAAAAAGAAATAAAATAAAGTCTGAAGCGTCTCTGAATTAAGTGGGGGGAGGGGGAGAACAACAGTGAGAGAACATCAATTTGGCATCAAGTAATTAAATGGGGAAAAAATGCGGACCTGTTGTCAGCCAGTGTCTCGAAACTGCCCGGGCAGTGGGGTAGACAGGGTAACATCTCAATCATATGTAGGACATAAAACATAAGGGAGAGGGATTGGGCAACAAAGGAGGCAGCACAGTAAGGGAATAATAAGAGATATCATTTTTAAAGAAGATTCAGGAGGGGGGGGGGAGAAGGAAGCCTGCAGGAAAGAGACAGACTAAAGCATATATCGAGGCAGCTGCAAATCCCAGACCATACATATAAAAATAGAGATACATAAAATAAAAAGAAAAACTTGCGCAGAGAACAAAATGACCCCAGCTAGTAATTGACAAAAATAGGGGTGGGCAAAATAGTCCAGCGTATGAGAATGAGTGCCCACAGGGCCAGGCAGGTAGAAGGGAGGGGGGGTGTGAAGAAACCCCAAGAGGGAACTAAGGGCTCAGAGGAAGGGAGAGGAAGAAAAAAAAAAAAGAAAAAAAGGGACACTTCGAGATCAACCCGGGTCTGTGGTACCAAAAGATGATCCCCGAGGGCTCGGATCGGCAGATGCCTGGACGCGCGACAAACCCAGAGACTGCAGAAGACGCCACGCTTCCTCAGGGGAAGCAACCGGGTGACTTATGGCATCATAGCAAATGATCAAGGAGCCAGCCACTCCCCAACGATAGCGTATGTCACTCCCGCGGAGGAAACCGGTCACCTCGCGGAAGCGTCTCCGAGCTAGCAAGGTCACAAAAGGTAGGTCATTAAAGAGTTGCAGAGTGAGTGTCTCAAAAAGCAGCGGGGCACGGGCAGCCGGTGATGACATAAGGTGGCGCTTGTCGGATTCCACTCCAGCGACGGCCAACACATCTCGAGGGGCATCCACTGGGGCCGTAGCTGCCCGTCGAAGGCGGGCGACAGAGCAAAAGATAGGCGGTGTGTTGTGGGAGGACCCCAGCACGTGGGAAGCAAGACGATTGACATAGACTAATAAGTAAATACTTGCGGGAATACGTTCCGGTATGCCCCGGATCCGCACATTTTTTCGACGATGGCGCGCCTCCAATGCCTCCACTGCTCCCGTAAGTGTTGTCAGCTGGGCCTGAAGAGTTTCCACCTGGGGGCCAACAAGGGCCTGCGCCGCTGCAGCACCTTCCAGTCGCATTTCCACTATCTCCAGGCGTCCTTGGACTGCAGACACCTCAGCCCGCATGGCAGCAAAATCCGAGCGCCACACTGCCCGCATCTCCCCCAGCATATCAGCCAGCATCCCTTGAATATCGTCCTTCGTTAAGGGTAGAGGGCCGTCCCCGCCACCGCATGTGGACGGAGGCTGCGAGGCTTCTGAAGGTCCCCGTACCGCCGATTTTCTCACCCGCTCATTCACGCTAGAGCCATCTATCCTTTTCTTCGGCTGTCTCACCTTTCCAAGCGTCTTGTGGGGAGTCTGTATGTCCTCCAACCAGGATAATCTCTCCTCATCCGAGGAGCTCAGCCCCTGGGTCTGGATCTCAAAAGGGTCTCCCTGGCGCCGGCGCCGTTCGGCACCCAGGGATTCCCTGATGTCCTGTTGTCGGGCGTCTTCCGGTAAGCCGGGCTTCATCCCCGTTTTCTTCCCCATATCTGTCAGGAGGTTCGAGGATCGTATTGGCAAATAACTACAGATCCGCTGGGCGGAGGGCTCCAAAATGCCGCTTGGCTTAGGCCGCAGGAACAGGCCTCAATCCCCAAGGTCCCCCAAACTGCGCCGGGTAAGCAGTAAAAGTGATCAATCCAAGGTGAGCAGAGTAGTCAGCTCGGTCCCGAAACACCTGGGCTCTGATACTGGCGGGGAATCGCAAAAATCCACAGAGAATGGCTCCGTATATCAGAGAGCAGTCCAAAGTGCGACTTCTCCCGCCGGCTGTCAGCTCCGCCCCCTGTCGACTTCTTTAATAGGTCAGGGATATATTAATTATGACGTATATTTTTCTTATTGTAGATATATATAGATATATATATATATTATTGACAGTGCCTCCAATACCAGTGGTATAAAAGGTCTGACAACATTGACCACGCTGCCTTCTTCTGCCCATCGACCCGGATTGCCACATCGACCACGCTGCCTTCTTCTGCCCATCGACCCGGATTGCCACATCGACCACACTGCCTTCTTCTGCCACCTTAGTTGCCATTTGTTGTTTGGAACTTTTTCATTACTTGCTTGCACCCCTTGCTATTCATCCTGAACTCCTGATACTCGAGAAGACCACCTTAGTTAAAACCTGTTGTTCTGGACTTTGCGTTGCATTTCTATTTTGTTACACTAAACCTTGTTTATCGCTACGTGGTCTCCTGGTCTCCTTGCTTCCACGGCTTCCCATCGGGTTCCATACTTACAGTATACTGCTATACAGGGACTCCAAACCCTGCATTACAGCATGTGACTCCTCAATCAACAACTTCCTGTTCTAATGCAGTGTCAATTATTATAAAAACTTCCACTGGAACCAGAAACTCCCTTTTTGGTTCCACATAGAAAAATGGTAACAAACAAGCTGGACAACTTCAAAAAAGTTGAAAAGATGTTGAAACCATTCTGAATGCTACACTAAAACCTATGCTGAAGACCTTCGGTAGAAGCCATGCTGGAAACAATAGTGAAAACTTTGACAAACTATGGTAGAACTTCCCTAAATAGTGAATTCATGATAGTTTCACTGCAGTTTGATAACGTAAACCCACCATTATTTCAATACAACAACAGCACTCAGTGAATAACACCAGGATTTGTTACAATTGAGGATTTGTGAACATGCACTAGTTCACGATAACCTTCATACAGGGTTATTCAGAGAGAGGTAAAAATCAGGAGAATTGGCAGTAGAAGACAACAATCTAGACCTAATAGCCGATTTGGAAAGTGAGATAAATGGGAGAATTTTTCTGGTTTGGCTATTTTGACCTAGCATTTTCACTTCTCCATTCCTTCTCCTGAGTTTCACCTTTCTTTGAATAGACCTGTAAGTATTCTGTTGAATAAGTAGGGATTCTGAGGAAAGAGAATCTAAAGATGGCTGCTCCCTCACAGCATGGGTGTGGATAAGCACTACAATGGCATTTTTATTTATGTAAGGATAATATAGAACCAACAGGCTTTATATGAAAGATTCGATTCCTTGTCAGGTGTAAACCAAACCAGAGATGTCGTAAACTTACCAACACCATAGATTTTAGTGGCTCTGGTACGTTTACAAAAGCTCTTGCTAAATATATATATATATATATATATATGATACTCTCAAAACATGAAGTTGTGCTCCTCAATATGGTGAGGTTGTGTTGATTATTAAATTACCAAGTTAATAATTATGGGGCTCTATTACATTCTTCATGCAAACGTTAATGCGTGCGCAAAAACGCATTAACGCGAGGGGCAAAACCCTTTGCGCTGAACGTCGTATTGCAACGTCCGCGCAAAAAATGCGCGTTAACATCTACCACGGGTGACCCTGCGCGAACCCTTTGCGAGCGTAATGTACTGCCCGCGCGTCCTATACTTAACATTGTGAGCGCAAATGCGTTTGTGTGCTGGTACGCGGATGGTATTACAATCTATGCGCAAAATTTAACAGTCAACGTTTGCGTGCATAATTTTAACGTCTTTGAAAAGCTGGTGGTAACTGCAAATCTGAGCGTCCTGGCCGAACGCAAATACACCAGCCCAAAAAAAAATACACAGCAAAGTATAGTTACACATTCTACACATACCCAAACAATAAAATGGAGAAGTTGTGCATGTTTTTATTATTGCTGCAGCATATATACTCAGATTGATTTTGACAAGCACAAGAACTTAACGTGAGACAATTGTGGTTCTTAGCCCATTCACACTGTGCGATTTGAAAATCACACGATTTTCCGCACGGTTTTCATATTTGCGTCAGAGCGATAATGTCGCACGATGTCGCGTGACGTCGCGATTTTGCATAGCACCACCAATGCAAATCGCAAGATCGCAAATTGTAAAAAAAAGGGTCATGTGCCAGCGACATGCTACCACGCCACATCGCGCGACGTCACGCGGAAAAATGTGAACAGCTCCATTGAAATGCATTGGAGAAGCTACATAGCGCGACTTCGTGTGGATTGTGCTGCAACGTTGCGGCAAAATCCACGCGATAAATCACACAGTGTGATCGGGGCTGAATCGCGTGAAAAAAACATTGTGCACACTGATTTCTGCGCGCAACGTTAATGCGCGCACGTTTTTGCGCGTTGGTTTTACGGGCGCGCTATCTTTCGACGAATGGAAAAGTGCGCGAGGATGGTAACACCAGCGTTAATTTACGGGCATTAATGTTTAACGCTTCGCACAAAAAATCACGCGCTGCGCGAGCATTTTAACGCCAAGAATGTAATGGGGCCCATTATGTTTTATCCTAAAAATATAGGAGTTTATCTGGTTGCGTTTTTCATGTGTTTAAATGCAGGATCTTCAATGACTATTTTGAATAATAAACTTTATGTAAAATGAGTTTACAAAACAGTGGTTTAGTATTATAAATGAGACATTGAATAGAATGGAATTATAAAACATCCTTAAAAGCTAAGACAACAGGGGTGTTGTCAGTCATAAAAACCATTAACGGAAAGCATTTATGAAACTGTAATTCCATCAGTCTGCCTTTAAAAACAAAATTATACCCATAAAAATTAATTAGTCATAATTACATATATAAAATCTGTCTCCGATTTTTCTTTTTTTATTAAGTGACTTTTCTGATGTATTTGAGCAAATGATGAAAAATGACGTCACGAGAAGCAGAAGCAGTTATTCCACAGAATATAGTGGTTATTACGATGTTATTAAAGAGATAATGGAAGCTAAAAATGGGTGGGAGGGACTAAACAGGTTATCCGTATACAGTACATACATGTGGACACTTGCAAATACTAACAAACACACACATTCAGACACTGACAAATAGACAGAAAAACTTACGTAGCAGAAAATGATATTGCTTTGTAGATGTCCTCATTATTGAAGAACAGATATGATGGTACCTGCTTGAAATGAAGCATGTTTCTCCAGTTTAGTATTATGACATTTTAATATTGCTTTTTAAAGGGACATTCGAGACCTTGTGAACACCTATAGTTATTGGAGTGGTCAGTGACATGACTGTCCTCTTCCCCCTCATCAGGGGCTCTCCGAGGGCTTGGTTCGTCCTAGAAACTCAGATCAACAGGTGCTCCCCTGAGCATTGGTGATCAGAACCTGGACACGGGGACCAATTTGGGATCCAAGTCTCTCCATTGGTTCTTGAAGCGCTCACACTAATAGCCAATGGATTGACTAGATGCATGTGCAAGTTTACAGCTCCCCTTCAATCATGTGACATGCTGTGGCTTTCAGAAAGCCAGCACCATGACACATCTGGAGGATTGCAGTGTCAGCCCTGCGCTGGATACTAGGTGAGGTTTTAAAATGATTTCAAAGTGGTAAAACTGAAGGGGTTAAATTTTAATCTTATAATTCCCACCCTGTTCCCATTTTAACCCAAGAGTTTCCCTTTTACATATACAGTAAGTACCTCTTGGTTATTATTATATTTATTGGTATTATTATATTTATGCACTGCTTCTATTTTTTTGATAGGGGAGTGTATTGGATGGTTGGCATTTCTTAGTCTGTGCTGGAATGATTTAATAAAGTGGTATTTTCTAGAGATGTACACGCTTTTTTATTGTTTTTGGTTTCGGCACGTTCGGTTTTTCAACAGTTTCGCTTCGGATTGTTTCGGCCCATTTTCGTTTCGGCTCGTTTTGTTTTGGCTCTGTGTTTTGTATCAATTTTTGTTTCGTGAAATCAGGGAATTTCGGTCTTTTGGATCGTCTGTTCTCTTCGTTTCAAAGGGTCCATACTTGTTCTCGGATTTTCGTTTTGACTTTAGACGTATGGTATTTTAGATGCTCTAATATTTCGGTCGATACGGTAATCCTGCAGATTCGCCGTGTAGCGCTCACTCCCGGAGGAGCCGCTGAAATTGAACCTCGGGTCAGTCTCCCCGCACTAGGGAATAAATATACTCCAGCACCGTTGTGGATTTTATAAATTATATAGTTTACTAGAATAAATGACATATAATGAATAACACGGTGTTCGTATATATATTTACAGTACTTCGTAATGCGGGAAACGCGCAGCGGAAAAGAAATACGATGCTTCGTAATTCGAGAAACGCGCAGCGGAAAAGAGAAAATACAAGGCTTCGTAATTTGAGAAACGCGCAGCGGAAAAGAAAAGAAGAAATATATCTTTAATCCCCTTTCTTGTGTTTGGGGAGTGAGTCCCGCACAGGTTATGTCCCAGAATGTACGTGTGTGTGTGTGTTATGGTACCCGGGTACAATATCCAATTGGCCAGTGAATTGCTTATGAGGTATCTTCGACTAGTCAAGTTGGGGCCCTGTGGGTTTTGGAAACAAACAGCAGCGTGCTTTATTTTCACAACGGCCTGGAAGGCATCTCACCCATCCGCCAGATACTTGATGCTCCGCTCGACCCAGGACGTCTCTCCGCTCGATGTTGACTGGGGTTCTCTTGGTTACTGGATCCGCTGTCGGCTTTCTGCACCTGCCGCAAGATGTCCAGCTCACCGCCTGCTCTCCCTGTCCGATCGATCTGCGGTACTCCTAACTCGGGGTCTTCCAGCTTCCTCAATATCAGCGCGGGTAGTCCTGTGAATCTCTGGGTCTTCCTCTAGTAAGGCTGAATAACCCGGTCTTTAGCTCTGTCAGGCCCCAGCTGCGCTCCGGCCTAGTCGCTGTCTCGTTCTGCTGCTCTGCATCTTGCTCCTCTCACTCCCTGGCGCGCTCTGCCAGCTCTCTCCACAGGCTCAGGATGTCAGCGTCTGTGTCCCACCCACTTCCTGTGTCCGCTCTCAAAGCATGCCGGGAAATGTAGTCCCAATGTTCAATGTCTCTTATCACGCTTGTCTCCCTCCGGTGGCCAAAAATAGGTACTGCCACGACAGGGAATTAAACCCAGCGCTACAGTCCCTTCGGACGTATCGTTTTTTTATGAAAGATCCTTTTTTTCTTATGAATTTGCATTGCACAACTTTATTTAATCATATTATCTTGTACTGTTAGACTGGTGATTTAGGGAAATGCTAATTAAATGTTTAAAATAAATATATTATTGATGCAGAAAGAAAGCACTGGAACAAGTGATAAAGTGACTGAGAATACGAGATTACGAAATCAGCAACGGAACCGAAACGGACTCGAAACGATACGAAAATACGTTGTCCGAAATGAACCGAAATCGCAAATAGAATGAAAATGACTTGCGATTTTACAAATTTCATGTCCATACGTAATAACGAATTTTTTTTCGTTTCGTATCGGGAAATATTTCGGATTGGGGTGTATTTCGTTGCCGGTCCGATTTGCAACGTCGGACGAATCCGAAGCACCGAATCGGCCCATTTTGGAGAAAAACGAATGGATACGAAACGAAACGCATATCCCTAGTATTTTCTCACTATTCTTCTGGTAACGATAGAATCACACTGAGCCTCACGATGGAGCCCCTCGTGCACTCCTTCAACCTCTAACAGCTTTTCTCCCCCTTCCAAAACAAAAAAAGGACATAACACAGTTCCACAGCAATAAAACTCACATGTGCAGTATGTTTGAACGTATCACAGAGCTCCACAGCAATAAAACTCTCAGTAATGTGCAGTGTGTATGAACGTATCACAGAATGCCACAGCAATAAAACTCATAGAAATGTGCTGTGTGTATGATGGCTGTTCTGACCCCACGTTGGCTTTTGTTAAAACAGGCAGCTTCAACTCCGATGAAAGGCATATACAGATATTTATTTCCAGGCATTCATAAACAAAATTTACAGTCATTGAAAAGATTAATCTGGATCATTAATATTCTGTCCTTTTTATACGGTGTGAAAAGAGGGTAATTTCACTCCCATGTAGAGATAGGGAGAGCAAGCACGCTACAGCTTCTCCTGGAGTGTTGACTTCCTTTTCAAGGCTTTCTTCTTACCAGCATGCAAAGCGTCTCAGCACCAATCAGGCACATAGATCTGATCACATGTCATAAAACTACAATTCCCAGAAGACATTTCCCTTAAAGGGACAGTTCCCGCTTAACAAAGAGTAAGGAGGCTGCTCAGAACAAGGATCAGCCAAATTCTCTAGATATACCTCTGGAAGTCACCCTCTTTCTTTCTCCTCAACACTATAAAGCAGGGACGTGCAGTCAGGGGTGGCAGGCAGGAGCGTTGTAACGTGGGGGCGGGGGGTGTGGCCCGCACCAGGTGACACCCGCCTTTAGGGTGACACCGTCACCCTAAGGGCGGGTGTCTCACCCTGCGCGCATGTTTGCTCCCTGCGAGCGTCCGAAGCTATGCAGCTTCAGCACTCGCCTGGGGGAAACACGTGACCAGCCGATCGTGGCTGGTCACGTGGCTCCCCCAGGCGAGCGCCCAAGCTGCACGCCGCCGGACGCTCAGAGGGAGCGAACACAAGGCGCAGGAGGTGAGCTGGGGCCATTATCCATGAGCTGGGGCCATTATCCATGAGCTGCTGGGGCCTGGGGCATATCCATGAGCTGCTGGGGCATATCCATGAGCTACTGGGACAAATCCATGAGCTGGGGCAGTATCCATGAGCTGGGGCAGTATCCATGAGCTGGGGCATATCCATGCGCTGGGGCATATCCATGAGCTTAGGGCATTATCCATGAGCTGGGGCATATCCATGTGCTGGGGCAAATCCATGAGCTGGGGCAAATCCATGAGCTGGGGCAGTATCCATGAGCTGGGGCATATCCATGAGCTGGGGCAATATCAATGAGAGGAGCTGGGGGCATAGCCATGAGAGGAGCTGGGGGCATAGCCATGAGAGGAGCTGGGGCAAAATCCATGAGAGGAGCTGGGGCAGTATATCCATGAGAGGAGCTGGGGCAGTATATCCATGAGAGGAGCTGGGGCAAAATCCATGAGAGGAGCTGGGGCAAAATCCATGAGAGGAGCTGGGGCAAAATCCATGAGAGGAGCTGGGGCAATATCCATGAGAGGAGCTGGGGCAAAATCCATGAGAGGAGCTGGGGCAATATCCATGAGAGGAGCTGGGGCAATATCCATGAGAGGAGCTGGGGCAGTATATCCATGAGAGCTGCTGGGGCATATCCATGTGAGCTGGGGCAGTATCCATGTGTGCTAGGGGCAGTATCCATGTGTGCTTGGGGCAGTATCCATGTGTGCTGGGGCAATATCCATGTGTGAGCTGGTCTGGGGCAATATATCCATGTGTGAGCTGGTCTGGGGCAATATATCCATGTGTGAGCTGAGGCGCAATATATCCATATGTGAGCTGAGGCGCAATATATCCATATGTGAGCTGGGGCAATATATATCCATGGGTGAGCTTCTGGGGGCAATATATATCCATGTGTGCTTTCACTGCCTTCGAACAGGCATCGTACTTGCTGGCAGTTGGCAAAAATTTGTGTGAGCATATGAGAGAGCTCCACAGCAATAAACCTCACAGTAATGTGCGCTGTGTGTATGAGCATTCAGTGTTACATGGGAGTACTGATTTAGGAGTAAGAGTAGTTAAAAAAAATCCGTAAAACTCGGAGGGGGGGTGACACCATAAGTTACCGCACCGGGTGACACCAGCCCTAGTGACGCCACTGGTGGCAGGGGAGGCAGGGCTGGGCCTCCCCTGCCATTCCAGTAAATTAATGTGCACTGCTCATTGTGCTGCAATGGCATGTATGTATAGTTAATCTGTAAATAAAATGCTATTCATTGAAAAAAGTTTTCATACTCACCTCTCCCCGCTCCCTCGCTGTGCTTCTCTGTTCTCTGCTTTTTTTCCCCCTGTACTTTCAGTTTGCCGGCTGCTGTGTGTGTGTGTGTGTGTGTTTCACTACACAGACAGCAGGGGCAGCACTGAGCCAGCATAGCCTACGCAATTTGCACAGCTGAACGCTACGCTAATTGCAGAGCTTCAAGCTGACTTCCTGGTTCTATGCTTTTCAGTGCCTCCAGAGGCACTGAGAGCAATTGAAAGCTTGAGCAAATGGGAAAGCTCCATTGGTCTCAAGCAATTCTTTTTTTTTTTTCAAATGCCCCCATGGGAGGCAGAGCTCCCCATGGATTGATTGACGCAGGACAGTCATGTGACTGTCCTCGTCAGTCGTGGGGGGGGGCGGGCAGGCAGAGCTCAGCAGTCAGCATGTGTGTAATAGCGCCCTCTATTAGTCAGTATTGTAAGTGCATGCTCTTAGAACTAAAAACCTATATGCAAACTTTATTTTAAAGTAAGAGTTGTAATAGCGCCCTCTATTAGTCAGTATTGTATGTGCATGCTCTAAAAACTGTAAAAAAAATGCGACCTTTACTTTAGAAATAGTGAAACTCTATTCTCCTATATAACGATAATCAAATGCGTAAATTGCGACTGCGTAACCCTGTGTATATCTGGCTCTGATACTAGCCAGTGCGTCACCAGCCACTGACCTCACGTCACTGCTATAAACAGTTGTAAGCGCTACGGAACCTGTTGCCGCTGTATAAGTAATTGTAACTGTATAAAAAAAGTAAATTGTTTAAGTTGCTAAAATGCTTCTTTTACTAGACTGGATTATCAGGGCTTACTTTAAAGACAACAAGACTGTCCCTTTTAATGAACATAATCCTATCATTGAATCTCTATAATACAGGGCAGAATTTATCTTCAACAGTGCACAAGGTGGCTAATTCTAGTTTATTTTAAATGAATGTCAAATTGCAACATTTCTTACTGAACAAGAGAAAAAAAACACTGGGAGTGTGTCAGGCCAGTAAACATCCCTTTTCCTCTTCAGGCCCAAGCATCGATCATTAACAGAGAATTTTATGTTTTTTTTTTCTTTTCCCCCCATTGAAACATTTGGCACAGGTTAACATGTTTCAAGTCTGACATCAGAGTTTCAGGTTCATTCCACTCGGCCCCTCCCCTGCACCCTGATTGGACGGAAACTCAAGGCTGTTCAGTTACCTTTCTGGCCAGAGAGAAGTCTGAGAACAGGAGGATCAGAAGGAGGGAGAGAGGGAGCCCTGAGGAGGGGGCAGTGAGGACTCCAAGCAGCTCAAGCAATCCCTTCTAGCAAACAGCCCATGGCTTGGTAGGTCTAACAGCACAACGTCATATAATGTAGGACAAGCTGAAAATCCAGGGGATCTGGGCAAGATCCAGGAGGACAGCTCTCATACAATGACATGCAGGTAGGAATCAACCTGTTGCTAGGAGAGATCTCTTTACATGTCCTCTTTCTTTCAGAAGATCCGTGTGTACAGATGGCACACGGCTTTCCCTTTCAATGGATGATGATTTTTCAGAGCAGTCTGATTTGTATGGTCTTTAACAGCAATTATTTAGCCCTCTGTGCTGAGGGTGCATCCCTTCCCCCTTAGGCACTGAACCACTTAATATTTAGGTTATCCAAGGGGCCAAGATGCACATATACATACATATGTCCCTGTGTTTACTCTGAAATGTTCCTTTTTTCACATCGCATCATTTATTGAAATTATTTGGTGCTGACGTATGAATTAGTTTAAATTGGAGCATTAACCATTTGATGTTCGAGCGGTCACTAAAGCGCTATCTAAATGATATTCAGGGAAATCCTCCAAAATGGATACTCTGTGTATTTGTCACTAGGATTTCTAACATATGTTTGCAATAGCTGTTGTGTTATACATGGATTCCAAAACAACGTATATCTCGCTGCGAGTTGCAATGTAAAAAGTATTCAGGCTGGTGTAAGAGGACTTATTCACTAAATGGTGGATTGACAAGTGAATGGTGAATTTATAATCTTCAGAATTTTCTGGATTTTTTTTTTTCTGTTCCCGTCTAGTGTCAGCTGATTGCTACCACTGGTTAACCCTGTCATTTTTTCATGACATTAACTATGTGAGTACAGTGATCCTGTTAATTTATATTATCTTTGTGGATGTTCCCTATATGATTTCTTTGTAGAGTCCAAGGGACCTTTTTAATCGTGGTTCGGTAGGACGGATTTGCACGTTGTGTTTTCTGAGCCTATAGCACATTGACATGAGGTTAGAGCCCAAATTTGCAGTTGGACAATATACTCCCTATACCAGGGTAGAGGTGTATCCCTGGGTGTCACTATAAACCAGGGTTGGTTGAGCCCAAAGACTACAGGAAAGAAGAAATGGGCAAATAAGACCTCCTGGACAGATTTATGGGAACATGACCAGCAACGTTTCGGCTTAAGTGAGCTGTAATGTTGCGCATTGTGTTCCAACTTCCAATTAATTTTAGGTCCCGGTGTGCCCGTTCTTACTATGTTTACAGAGTAGGAGGCCGACCTTTTGACATTGGCAACGGACCAGCCTAATGACGTGGCAAAAATATCTGAGCTACAGTGTAAAATCTACTTTTTTGCTGGAACAGCGGATGCGGAACTTCCAAACCCTTTCAGGAGCAGTGATGCCTTGTCAAAATGGGTCCTTTTAGGTTTCCTACACTGACGTGGAATATCCTACTCCTTTAGTGACAGCTGGGTCTGTGGAACAGATAACAAGTGACTTCTTCATGAACCTATTAATGGCAATGTCAAATTTACACTCGTAATTCAGCACAATATACAAATTTTTGCTTCCCAAAAATCCAAGGGCCCTCTACCGGGCTGAGCCAGTAATGGAGAGCTGCTAATGGAATCTATGTTGTGGTCTTCGACTTGAAAATGTAAAGAGGCCACTTATAGATCCTGTCACTGCTGCTTTTATCTTCTCCTGGTGTCCAGTTAGCTCAGGTAAACTTGGTCAGCAGAAGGACCCTGGGAACTATTTGTTCCTAGTTTCCTACTGCAAGAGGAGGTGGTGGATTGCACTCACTTCTTATTGGTCCCGCCATGTAGAAGAATGGACAAAGGCCACCAGGCCGACACGTTTGTGCTGATTTACCCAGAAATGCTACAGTACTACTTTACAGTAGGCAGCTGCAACAGCTGAGTAGCCATCAATGTTTCCAGCTCACCGCAAATGGTGGCAGAGCCGTCCAAATGTGAGGCTATTCTTATTAATGGCTCACTTGGAATAGGGCTACAAGTGTATATGGAGACCGTTAATTTTAATGCGCTTTATCATGAACCATATAAGGAACATCCAAAAAAAATTATAAAGGTACATGCAGGACCAATGCATATTAAGCTATACATTGTGCCTGGAGTCCCTAGTTGAATATACATTCAGATGGACAAGAGCTTTATGTATGTGAATTTCCTTGCATATGTCAAAGGGTATTAAATTTCTATTCTCTTCCTGGGCAAACGGTTTCGGTCTCTATATGCCAACACTAGCTTTAATTTTTTTTTTGTCAGGCAAGCCTTATGCTATGTTCCAGTCGAAGTTGAGGCCTACTGCGTCTTTGCAAGCCTTGAAAAATTAATTTCAAACTCCAGAGCCAGCTACACATTTTTAGGATCCAAGCACAGATTTGTGGGAAAGATTTTCATAGAATAATCCAGGGTTTCAGGAAGCAGAGACCACCTAGGGCCAGGTGTTGTCAAAACCCTGCTTTACTTTTGGTATTGCTGACGCAGCAGTGTTTTGACGTTTACCTACATTTTGATGGGTAAGAACCAGTTTGACCTGTCTACTTTTAATATTTCCATATGTAAAGAAATACCTGAACTTTTGTTTTAAAAAAAAATTGTAAGCCCCATAGAATTCTTATTTGATTATAGTTTAGTGTAGCCACTCCTGCTGTTTTTTTTTTTCCCATTAAATTTTCATAGTGGAGATAAAAAAAAAAAAAATAATACTGCTTTTTTTTTTTTTTTTTATATATATCAGGGTTGTGCTACCTGGTTCATTTATCAATTCCATTCTGACCACCATAAGGGTTGAATATAAGACGGACCTAAATCTATCAGCAGATAGTGAATAGCTGAAAAAATAAATAAAAACGACAACCTTTTGGCTCTAGCGCCTTGAGGTTAGGGGTGTTAAAGGGCATCCTTTTCAACCCCCCCTTCACATTATAAACCTGGGGGTCAAGTATCAATATTGCCATGGATCATCATACATATAATTTTTTTTTCCTCCATATATCCGAAATCATGACCTGCTTTTGTGAATGTGCGCAGAGATGTAGAAAGCTAGGTATTGGTTTGTAAAACATAAATTTTCCGCAGTCAGTTCTACAGGACAGACCTTCATCCTCCGCTTTATGCATTTAAAAGAGGATACTGTGAAGGACACCAAATCCATATTCATCCCTTTCATTTTTCTGTTTCAAGTAGGTTGTTTACTTGGTTGACTGTTTCAACACAACATTTAGCGCATCTCGCCTACATCAGGTAAAATGGGATTTGTTCGCTCCTGATCGGGTATAGGTTTTCTATTGCCATGTCAACATCCATAAAAGAGATGTTATGGATTTAATAGGATGCTAAAAGGAGACTAGAAAAACTGTCCATGAAAAGCTAATTTAATAGAAACTAAATACAAATCAGAAAAACTTACTTGGTAGAAAATGTTATTCCTCTAGAAGTTTGTAGATGTCTTCATTATTGAAGATCAGATGTGATGGTACCTGCTTGAAATGAAGCTTGTTGCTCCAGTTTAGTATTATGACATTTTAATATTGCTTTTTAAAGGGACATTCGTGACCTTGTGAACACCTATAGTTATTGGAGTGTTCAGTGACATGACTGTCCTCTTCCCTTCCCCAGGGGCTCTCCGAGGGGGCTTGGTTCCTCCTAGACACTCAGATCAACATGTGCTCCCCTGAGCATCGGTGATCAGAACCTGGACACGGGAACCAATTTGGGATCTAAGTCTCTCCATTGGCTCTTGATGCGTTCACGCTAATAGCCAATGGATTGACTAGATGCATGTGCAAGCTTACAGCTCCCCTTCAATCATGTGACATGCTGTGGCTTTCAGAAAGCCAGCACCATGACACATCTGGAGGATTGCAGTGTCAGCCCTGCGCTGGATACTAGGTGAGGTTTTAAAATGATTTCAAAGTGTTAAAACTGGAGGGGTTAAATTTTCTACGGACTGTGCGCCCATGCAGTACGGACGCACTTTTTGACGTAAGACACAGTAGTGGCCACACAGTCCGTTTTTGTGACTGACGTTATTTTTGATGGATGTAGGAGGGAAAATAAATGAAAATTAACATTTTGTCCGTCAAAAATGCTGGAGGTATAAATGCAGCCCGTCTGACCACGTTCCATCACTCACACACAAAGCTATGCGGATGCAGAGCACTCCGCACGTCCGTTCTAGCGGTTTTATGTTCTTGCTAACTTGTGCTCGTCTGACCCCAGCCTTAGCTGTATGTTCACTCGTGGATTCCTCTACACAAGTGTTTCCCAAACCTGTCCTCAAGTACCTCCTAACAAGCCATATTTTAAGAATTGCCGTGGGAAATACAGACTGAATCCTGCAATCACTGGTTGACACATAATATCGCCTGTTCAGTGCTTTAGATATGGCTGCCTGGCCTGGTTGGGAGTACTGAGGCTGGGGTCAGACGAGTGCACCTGTACTGACATGCCTCCCGGCGTCTGTCGCAGCATTGTGACGCTTCGATGGGGCCGGCCACACGCTGTAGCATGCTCACGAATTGCGTGTGTTACAGCGGACGTCCTGAAAGCCTCCCCGTCAAAACGCTAAGACGCACATTCAACGGGGCTGCAAAGCGCGATTATCCATAGGAGGATCGAGCCTTGCAGCGCTGAGCGCGCTAACTGCACTCAGCGAGGTGGCCAGACGGGCATCGAGTGGAAGGAATGTCCACTCTCAGACGTTCCTTCCACTCTGCAAAACACTGTTCCGACCCCAGCCTTAAGCCTGAGATACACTGAGTGCGTTGCGATGCACAGTGCCTGTAGGCGGCGCTGTGCAGCGAGACACGCTCAGTGTGTACAGATTTTTCCAACTACCTTGCTCAGGCCGTGTCGCGATGTGGCGCTGAGCGAAGGGAGTTGGAAAAATCCAACTTTCTCCTCGGTGGAGCGGTGCACTGAGGGGAGGGGCAGAATCTGCAGCACGCGGCGCTTGCACGTGTCCTGTAGGTCCCTCCCACCAGCGCTGCTCCGGCTCCGCACTCACTCTGCAGAGCTAGCTCTAGGCTGTCAGTGAGGTCTGACTGCACGGTGTGACAGCCGGTTCCCCTGCTTTTCAAACTCCCTATTCACTTAAAGGAACGCTCTAATGTAAAAAAACGGGGGGGATTTTTGATTAAACTATACCTATTCCCTCAATAAATAGGGATTTTTTTTTTTCTGTAATAACCTAAAATCCACTTGTTTCCAACTTTTTTTTTTTTTTTTTTTTTTTTAAATACTCACCTCCCTCTTCCGCTCCCGTCCTAACTTTCACTTGGCTAATGGTTTACGTGAGATGCGCGCCTCTCACGTAAGCCAGCCAATCAGCAGGCTTCCTCCTGGCTCCATCTTCTTGGATTAGTGTTGCGCTCGAGGATGGTCGACTAATCCTCAGCCGCTGCCGCCAGCTACTGCGGCGAGTTGGAGACGTCATCGTGCTGAAATCGCGATGACATCTCATTGTCGGCAGAAGCGGGAAATATGATTCCCGCTCTGCTGACTGACAGCTGGGAGAGCAGAGTAAAGTCCTTCCTGTCTCTCAGCTGTTTTCAGCTGGTTCAGCCGATCAGCTGAGCGGAGGGAGGGGGGACAAACAAGGGCATACTCAGGGCATCATGACCACCTAAAAAAGCTTAGGTGGTCATGTTGCCTAGAGTATCCCTTTAAGTCAGCCTGGGCAACCGGGAGAGGGATCCTCCAATCACCAGCTCAGACAGGCAGTATCTCTCTAAGGTCGGGCGTCCCTGGCAACCAGCAACTTGCCTTTCAACACCTTTGTGTGTGGGGGGGGGGGCGGCGTGATAGGAGCACAGAGCTTGGGGTGCCCAGGGAGAGCTACAGAGACTTAAATAATGGAACACAGTCCTGTTAATGGGCAGAGAGATATACATCATTACAGTTATGTTACTTCAGGAGGTTTATGCAAACAAGTGAGGGCTGGCAAGAAGGGCATTTGCACCCTGCTCTCTGGCATACAAGAAATGTTAGCCAGAGTTTCACGCAATGCTTTTATTGATTTAAAGTGTGAAGTCCTGTGGGCTCCATACACCCAGCACCGTATTGTACACATTATATGTCATCACTGCTCTGTTTGCTTCACAGCATTTTGCAAACCTTTTAAATAAAATCATCAAAAGAGATAAGATTACAAAACTTTATTTTTGTTTTGCCTAATATGACATGCGCTTTGTTAAAATAAGAGTTTTGGCATGAACGTTTTAATTTAGTTACTGGATCTCTGTTCATTTGTGCACAGAAGAAATGTAATCTAGTCAGTGTAGACTGGCTGCGAGGCGGAGCAGAGTGAAGTCAAAGCTGCAAAATGTTTGCCTAGCTCTGCTCTGCTTCGCTACGCCTGCGGTGTATCTCAGGCTTAAAGGACAGGGTTGTTAACCACTGTTCAATACCAAAATCATACATTTTCTTAGAAGCCTATAGGTTTGGTAAACATTCGTCCATCCTTATTCTGAGTTGTAGATTGTGTCGTGTAGGCATGCATGCCATGGGATAAACAGGAAAGTGTGCTGAAAATACCAGCAGACTTGGAAGTAACCCTGTGGTTTATTGTAATACTGCTTTTGTATACACTGTTACTTTGTTGCTTGGAAGCTGTCACTAAGGAAATGCAGCTCCATTATCTGGAATGTCGATCCATTGAGAATGCTCAGCCAAGGATTGTTCAGAGTCATGCAATGGGTAGCCTACCTCTAACTTGTTTTAATGGTTTGCTATTGTTTTATACACTTATTGTTAATGCTTGACATATTTGGAATTGTTGTGCAGTGGAATACAGGAGGACCTTGCTCAGAAAATTCTCATGGTTACGTCCACGCTCACTTTATATCACCGATTTAATGACAGGAGGAAGTGTTAAGACACTCTGTGCTTTTATTTCAGGGAATAAAGCTGTAAACTCTGTTGCTTACACAGGTCATATCTTCTTACTAGGGTGCAGAAAAGGTTAATCTCAAATGGCAATGGTATTTTATAGAGCTGAAGCACAAAATGTTCTAGTGCTTCTTCTGTACCTGGGCAATAAGAATCCATTACTCTTGTATTTCTGGGCAAGGGATTTCTTAGACCCTTCTCTGGTACGGCATGGGATTGTTTTTGGGGCCCTTCTGTGACGGGACTTGGCATTTCTTGGGCCCTAATCTGCCGGGACATGTATGGTTTACTAAATCTTTTTACTAGGGCAAATACTGTATATTCTTGCTATTCTCAGCTGAGACAAAGAAGCTCTGGTGTCCTTCTTCTGTATACTGGAAATTATTTTGGTTGGGCAGTAGGATTCTGGTACAGTTCCCTGCCAGGACAAGGAGGTTCTGGTACTGTACTGTCTTTGATAATAATTGGAATCAACGCCAATTGCCAGCAATATACTGTTAACACAAGGTACGAGGATGAGGTCTAAGAGGTGATTCCAAACATATTGTGTGCATACCACACCAATCAACTCCTAGGTGTGTGTGTGTGTATTCTATATAAATCTCTAAAATTCTAATAAGCTAGAGTCCATTGCAGATCTCGACATAAACAAATATGCGGTATACACCTCACTATCAGACGCAGCATAACGAGCATTCGACCAGATCAAATAGCTACTGTATATTACCTCCAAGACCATAAAAGGCACATTTTATAATGGCACATATATACATGTAGTTATAGTATTGTGAGATTATGAGACAAACTAGCTATACCTCGGCAGTTCACAGCTTCCTACGAGTACCCATATATATCTAGTACTGACGGGAACCTCAGACCAACATTCCAAAACAGATGGACATAAACCAGTAAAGAACTACATAGCCTCGCTCAACGCGTTTCGCTCATTACGAGCTTTATCAAGAGTGACTATATATCATAAATACCTCATTTTATATACTACTGGCATACTGCATGTGTAGTCCCACGCATACTTCCTAATTGTCCACTGCGCATGCGCACATATGTTGCGTCATGGACGACTATTGGAAACCTCCGTCCACATGCTTCCGGAGGGCCAACCACAAGCAGCATATTTGTGAACGAATGGGGATTCCTCAGTGTTTCGGTCTGCTTGAAATAAACCAATGGGGGTGACCCCCCCCCCCCTGCCATTATCTGGTCTATATAATGTATGCAGTTCCCGTCGCGACGATGAAACCCGTGCTGCAAATAATTTGACTCTACAATATCAGGGCGATTTGCCTTTTAAAATATCCTTACCTAACTATTACCATATGCATAGACAATATCCAATTGATAAGCCCTTGTATAACTCAAACCGCTTCATGAAGCCCCACCAAGGGTACAGTATATCGCGCTCTAAATTAACAGAGGAATAAGAATCAAGTCACCAGTGACAAATTGCCACTACCTGGTCTATCAAAATCATCCAATAAATGTCATAGAAAACAATGAAGACCACATAATCTTACTACTCGAACTGGATCACTTGGCCATCCCAGGGATACAGTGTAAACCGCACAATGTGCTTAATCAATAGCCAGAGGCTAGGGATCCAAAACACAGGCAACCAAATGCCACAATGTTTTCTGCCTAGATCATCCGATTAATGTCATAACAGAACAGCATCAGCTTGTTATCAAAGAGTTAATCTGTTTTGATAATAATTGTCAGGGAAGGGTTCCTGTAACCATTGTTGCCACTTGGAATATGGTTATGCTAGTATTTAGTACATTGTTTTTAATGGTAGCCTATGGCAGAAACACCCTGAAGGCAAATACTATTACAGGGATTCTCACAGAAATTCTGTGCACACAAAGAGAAAATAAAGGTTGATTACCCACTTTGCAGATTCCCTTTCCCCTTTTTAGTCTTTTGTATTGTACATTGGTCTTGTTGGGGTTTGGATCTGGTGTTGAGTTATGTGCACTTTATGTGTGTGACTGAATCAGACCATTTGTTATGTCTGGGTTGAGTGTGTCAGACTCCGAGCCTATCCCATTCTACCGAGTCTATGGGGCCCTATTACATTCCCAACGCAAAAATGCTCGCGCAGCGCAGGATTTTTTGCGCAGTGCATTAAGCATTAACGTGCGAAAATTAACGGTGGTATTACAATCCTCGTGCAGTTTTTCATCCGTCAAAAAATAACATTCGGAAAACCGGCGCGTAATGCACTATTGCGTGCAGAAATCAGTGAGCGCAATGTAATTTTTTACGCAAGCCCGTCATTTTTTTGCGGACTGCGCACAACAGACATACGTTTTGACGGAAGACAAGGTAGTAGCCGTCATTTTTGACCTAGTAAAAAAAAAAAAAAAAAAAAGTGCGCATCAACGTTCTCCGTTGTGAATCCGCAGTTTGGTACGGTCAGGTTGTTACAATTTGCCGTTATCACCGTCTTTTCAAAGTCGTTAAATTTTGCGCTAAAATGCATTTGCACTCACAATGTTATTTATAGGAGGCGCACAGTTCATTATGCTCGCGCAGGTCGTTAAACGTTAACGCGTATTTTTTTTTTTTTTTGCACGGACGTTGTAATACAACGTTCTGCGCAAAGGGTTTTGCCCCTCGCGTTAACGCGTCATTGTGCGCGAAGAATGTAATAGGGCCCTACATGTTGTATATGTGTGTGTGTGTGTGTATATATATATATATATATATAATCTTGCAACTTCACATATGGATATGTTTAAAATAATGTACTTGGAGCTACTGCTACCCTCCCTTTTGTAATACAGTTGTGTTCAAAATTATTCAACCCCCACTGAAATTGAGTGTTTTGGCCAGTTTGACATTGATTTTGATCATTCAGTCATCTTGCTTACAATTAAATCAAAGAGGCACGTGTAGGTCAGACAAATATAACATAACATTTATAACGAAATAACCACAAATGTCTTTTCTGTGCTCACATCATTATCAGTTTTATTAAACCCCCAAGTGACATTCAATCTTAGTACTTAGTACAACATCCTTTTACAGTTATAACAGCTTTTAAACGTGAAGCATAGCTTGACACAAGTGTCTTGCAGCGATCTACGGGTATCTTCACCCATTCGTCATGGGCAAAAGCCTCCAGTTCAGTCACGTTCTTAGGCTTGCGCACTGCAACTGCTTTCTTTAATTCCCACCAGAGGTTCTCAATCGGATTTAAGTCAGGTGACTGCGATGGCCACTCCAAAATGTTCCAGCCTTTAATCTGCAACCATGCTCTAGTGGACTTGGAGGTATGCTTGGGATCCTTGTCCTGTTGAAAGGTCCAACGTCTCCCAAGCCTCAGGTTTGTGACGGACTGCATCACATTGTCATCCAATATCTCCTGGTACTGAAGAGAATTCATGGTACCTTGCACACGCAGAAGCAAAACAGCCCCAAAGCATGATTGACCCCCCCCCCGCCATGCTTCACAGTAGGCAAGGTGTTCTTTTCTTCATAGGCCTTGTTCTTCCTCCTCCAAACATAGCGTTGATCCATGGGCCCAAACAGTTCTAATTTTGTTTCATCGGTCCACAGAACACTATCCCAAAACTTCTGTGGTTTGTCCACATGACTTTTGGCATACTGCAGTCGACTCTTCTTATTCTTTGGAGACAGCAAGGGGGTGCGCCTGGGAGTTCTAGCATGGAGGCCTTCATTACGCAGTGTGCGCCGTATTGTCTGAGCTGAAACTTCAGTACCCACATCTGACAAATCTTTTCTCAGTTCCTCAGCAGTCACACGGGGACTTTTCTCCACTCTGCGCTTCAGGTAGCGCACAGCAGTCGAAGTCAGCATCTTCTTTCTGCCACGACCAGGTAGCGTTTCAACAGTGCCCTTTGCCTTGAATTTGCAAATGATGCTTCCTATGGTCTCTCTTGGTATGTTTAACATCTTTTCAATCTTCTTCTAGTCATTGCCCTTCCTGTGAAGAGTAAATCACCTCTTCTCTTGTCTTCCCGGACCATTCTCTTGACTTCACCATGTTTGTAAACACACCAGTAAATGTCTAGAAGGAGCTGAGTATCACAGTCATTTTAAAGCTGCCTAATTGGTGCTTATTATGCTTTATTGCTGCTTCGTGACATCCACAGGTGTTTTCAATACCTGATTGAAAACACTTGAATGAACCTCTGTTCTTCAGAGTGGTAGTCTTTAAGGGGTTGAATAATTGTGTCAATGAAGAATTCACAAAAGAAACATTTACTACTGTATTACAAAACCAATTGATGTCATTTTAGTTGCATAAGGTTCTTTAAAAAGTCCTTGTAGGATTTCATTCTAAATACAATTACAAATATACACTAAATTCCCTAAAACCCTTTACAGCATTGGGGGTTGAATAATTTTGAACACAACTGTATCTCGCTGCATACAAAGTTTGTCCTGAACAAAATAAATATATCTCCGGCTTTACAGCAACTCCTCAGATTTCATACCCACCCTGCTATGGCATGCCAGCCCGGCACTAGTCCATGAGGTTAAGTAAAGCTTGTGCATTCTGATGCTGAGATTAGGAATTCCAGGCACCGGAGTAATGTGCCTTTTTTTTATTATACCATACAGAGCGAAGCATTAGTGCCTAGCCTGTGGGCATAGCTGGAATCACTGGTAGGTTTATAGGGCAAAGTTCTCAGCAATAAACCCCATAAAGCTGAGGATTTCCTTTCCTCTACAAGTAATAGAACAGGACTGGTTCATTAATCAACCCTGGGATCCTGCTGGGTCCTCTGGCACAAACAGATGGAGACACTGCGGCTCTCTACATCCTTGGCATGCTAAGGTATCGAGATTGATCAGACTGTAAGGTTGCTCCTGGAGTGCCCCCCCTACTGTATTTTATCTTATGCCACCATTTACTTTACAATACACAATATATGGATTTATAGAAGGGTGGGGGTTATATATAATGTGTCCTCAATGCGTGTGTATATATTGTAGTATAGCCAATTCGCAGACCATTCAATGTTTGAGGCATTTCTTTATTTTCTAGCCACAGTACAGACAGGGTGTCCAAATAAAATCTAAATCAAAAGCCTACGCCTCATTCGGAGACTAATTCAACGTTTTCTCCCCTCACTTAAAATACTGGGCTGCTAAATCGCTTGCCCGTAACCATCTACAAAATAAAGTGTAGTTCCCTTCAGTTCAGGGATTGTCTCCTCCTTTGCTGCTCCCAGTCAAGCTGCCCTTCCAGATGGAACCATAGTACCAATAAAGGTAGGGCAGTCTTAATCAGCAGTCAGCTGTGAATTAATCCTATAGGGTTAAAGGGCTTCCTCCATTCCGCCTGACAAAACAGTGGTCTGTCACCCTGCCCTAATCACACCGTCAAAATAGATAGATCTATGAATATATCCCAAATTCCAAAAAATTTGGGACAGCATGGAAAAATGCAAAATAAAATCTATTGAAAATCCAATCCATCCTATAGTATATTGAAAACGCATTGGGCTCGATCATCTGGCGTGAGCCAACATTAGCGTTGACATGTTTTTGCGTTGGCGCCGGGTTAATTCAGTCTAGCGCCTGACCAACAGGTCGTTTGCCTCTTGTTAGAAACGGGAAAAAATCATTTGGCGCGTTGCGATTACCGATTCATAGTGCGAACTTACTGAACTTACCACGTCCTATACTTAATATGGGCAGCGCTAGAGATCTCTAGCGCTTTTGTATTTTGGTGCTTGTGCTAATTCCTGGAGCGATCCTAATCGCAAAATTTTACCTATTGCTCAACTGTGGTGCTAACTCCATAAGAACACAAACAGGTCCTCGCTCAAAATTAACAGGCAATTGAAAGGAATGCAGCACAGGTGTTCTATTGGTCCCATACACCATAGTAATGGATCTGGTCAGCAATGTCTCTGCTTTTGCAGTAGACTCTATTATGATATATACTGTATGTATCCTTTATCCAAATATATCCCAATTCTTATATATTGCCTAATTTTAAAATTTTATGCGGGGGGTTATTCATAGCATGTAAGCGGTTGATTATTAGGGTGACTGTTTGGACCATGTTTAACCTCCCTAGCGTTCCAATTCTGACATTTTATTTTAGATGTCAGAATCTGAACAATTTATTTGGCCCCCTAGCGGTATCAGTGTGGCTCGGGGTTAAATGCAATGCAGAAAGCGTTACCCCCCCCCGAGCCACAATCAGGATGCTGCTGGATATACCTGTCCCTGCGCTCCCTCGCTGTCCCCATTTTCCACCTATCTCGACATCCTATCCTCGCGAGTAGGGAACCAGGAAGCAAAACACCGCTATCGACAGAGGAGAATGCGATCGCAGAAGTCAGCGAGGGAGCATAGGACAGGTATGTATACGGCTAGAGTGTGGCTTGGGGTTACCGCTTTCGGCAATAAAAGTTAACCCCCGAGCCACACTCGGCAATACCGTCAGGGGGTTAAAGGGCCACATGGATAAATCTTTCCCTGAAACATGTATTATTTATATGCTGCAGCAGGGAAATTGTCGCTCACCTGACCTTCCTTTTGGATCTATTAAATGCATTGTAATGATTCTACACGCTGTTGGGAGGCATTTATCATGCAATGCCCATCAGCCTTAATTTATATATGTGTGCATATAAATATGGATGATATGGCCACCTTAGAGGATTTTAATAATGCAGGGGGTGTTAGGGCTCTTCACTGGATGTGTTCATACTTGTACAAGCTTGTGAGGGCAGGGGATAGGTATGGCCCGGCACTCTGCACTGGAAATAAATGTTCTATCCTGTACACACCCACATTAGCTCTGGGTCTCAGCCTGGGTCTTAGAGTTTCCGTAGCATGCGCTGAATGACCTTGTACACTGACTCCTGTGGACAAGGTGATCTGTTAGTCCATTGTCAGGTGTTTAGTTTTAGTGTCTCGCGCTAATTTTTTTTTTTCTTTAGCGATGGCGTTTTTAGCTCACACCAGGGGATGGGGCCCATTATTTGATGTTTTACTTTGTGAAATCAATGTGTTAGAGTATTTTCAAATTTCAAATCTGATGACTGCAACACACTTAGCAAAAGTTGGGACAGAGGCAATTTAGGTCTAATAGCAAATGTGACAAGTTGAAATAAGAAGGTGATGTGAAACAGGTGAGGCAATCGTGTAATCGTAGTGTATATATAAGCCTCCAAAAAAGGCCTATTCCATCAAGAGCAAAGTTGGGTCGATGCTTGCAAATCAGCCAACAGATGCTTCAGCGAATAATCCAACACTTTGAGAACAACATTCCCTAAAGACAAATCGGTAGGAATTTGGGCATTTCACCTTCTACAGTGCACAATATAATAAAAAATATATATTTATTTTTTTAGAAAGGATTTTACCAGGAAGGATACATTGAGATTTCTCTCGTTTTCAAGTATGTCCTGTTAGGTGTCTTCCCCAAGGACACTTACTATTCAAGGAATCCAGTCAAATCTTGGTGTGTTAAGGGCAAGGCCAAAAACCACCAAATGTCTCAGACCTCACTCTTTCAAAACCATCATGAGTCTAATTTGAAATCCTGACTTGGGCTGTGAATACTTTTGTAAACCTTTTTGTCAGTCAACACCATTCACCGCTGCACCCATAGATACAAGTTAAGGGTATACTATGCAAAGCAGAAGCCATACATCAACACTGTACAGAAGCGCCACTGAATTCTCTGGGCTTCATCTCATCTGAGATGGACAGTGGAATCGTGTTTTGCTGTCCAACGAGTCAACATTTGAAATAGTTTTTGGACAAAACAGCTGTCATGTTTTCCGGTTCAAAGAGGAAAAGGAACATCCAAGCTGTTGTCAGCGTAGAGTCCAAAACCCAGCATATCAGATGATATGGGATGTGTCGGTGCTCATGGCATGGGTAATTTGCACATCTGTGAGTGCGCCATTAATGCAGGATGATATGTACACATTTTAGAACAAAATATGCTGCCATCCAGACGTCTTTTCCAGGAACGTCCCTGCGTCTTCCAGCAGGACAATGTCAAACCACATTCTGCCCGTATTACAAGCGCGTGGTTGCATAAGCAGAGAGTTCTGGTGCTAGTATGGCCTGACTACAGTCCTAAACTGTCTCCGATTGAGAATGTGTGTGTGTGTGTGGTGCATTATAAAGCGCAACATAAGGCAACAAAGCACCATACAGTTGCGCAGCTGAAGACCTGCATAATGGATGAATGGAGGAAAATTCTGCTTGCTGGTGTCTTTAATGCCCAGACGCTTCATAAGTGTTACGATGTTACACAGTGGTAAACAGTCGACTGTCCCAATTTCTGTGGAGTGTGTTGCAGTCATGCGACTTTAACCCCTTAAGGCAGGGCTTGACAAAGCCAGAATTTTATTCCTGGCTCCTAAATTTCCAGTTTATTTTACACCAATCTAAAAGCAGTCTTTGGCATCTAAAAACATCTAGTTGGCTTCAATGTTTTCTTCCTGTCGCCTACATTTAATGTAAATATATCCAGCCCTGGTGTATGTATTTATATATGAGGTCTGTGTGGGTCTGTGTCTGCAGTGGGTAAATAGGGTGTCCAATGACAACAGTGCAAAGAAAATAAGTAAACAAATAACATCTGTACATTGGGACGTTGTTTTAAGAACACATAAAATAATAAGTGTGTGTATATCTCTCAGAGCGGCCAAACTGATATTAGAAGCTACGCTCTACACTTCTAGGCTCAAAGTAGCCAAAAGACCACATGCACAAAACCTACCTAACAGCAAAAAGCACCAGGTAACAAAGCTAAAGCTAAAATCATAATTTGGGTCAGTACAAACCAGCGTTTCAAGGTATACCTTGATAAAGGCGAATCCTTGCCGAAACGTTGGCTCCTAATGTTTGTAGCTGGCTCCTAGATTCAAAGCAAATTTGTCAAGCCCGGCCTTAAGGACCAAGGGTCTTTAAAGTCAAGGCATTTAGGATGTAAACATTACGTCGTTGGTCCTTTTAAGGGGTTAAAGAAGTAGATTTAAAAAAATGTGTCTTCAATATAATTTACTTTTTTTATTATCATTTTACATACTGTCCCAACTTTTTCAGAATTGGGGTGTGTTGTGTGTGATAGATGTACTAAAATATTGTGTATTAGTTTCCTATTTATAAATGACCCAGATCTTTTATATAAAAAATTTCCCCTCAATTTTAATAATAATGGAGATGGCAGAGCTATAATTAGCTACAGTTTGCGGGTTTTCTTTTTAATCTTTTATTGCAGCAGTTGATTACCCAGCGACTCTTTTTATAGAGATGATTATGACCATCCCTTGATGTAAACTCTCCTGTCATTGTGTGAGGCTTAGTCAGTTTGCTCATTGTATGGTTAGAGCAGTTACAGATGGAGAGTGCCAGCCGCCTAATCACTGACTCATGGACTATATAGATGACGTATGGTATGTACTTATTTACTGCCTGAGGTAGCATTGCCACACGTGATCCATATGGAAACTTTGTCAACCTCCTCCTTTTTTTTGATGGTGGGGCACTTGAATTTGGCTATATGCCTACCTCTGTATAGCCCATCGTTTATACCAGACCAGCATATGAGTTACAATGCAGGAGTATTTAAAAAACCGAATATTGAAGTGTAGGTAGTATCTATACCAGCATGATACAAAGCACTTACACAAGAATATAAGGATCCATGAATGAATGTGCTATTGAATACAATGCAATCTAAATCAATCTTCGCGATGGAAGCCTGATAAGCCGTCCTTCTAAAAGATCAGTCTATGCTTGTTAATTTCAAACCACCTTCCTAATTCACTTCAGATCAACCATCCAAATGTTCCACTTCCAGGAACTCCTCCTGTGCTCTTTACCTGTTCTCTAGATAGAAGATTTCACATTCAACACTTTTGTCAGGGACACTATTGTTGGAGAGGACAATGACTCTATTTTACAAATGAGGTGTAATGTTTGTTTCATACTGCTCTTGACACTACTCTGCAACCCTTGACATACAGCCGCCAAGTACTGACACAAAAATATTTAATTGACGTGGTGTGTATGGATCAATATT
Organism: Leptobrachium leishanense; assembly: GCA_009667805.1. Taxonomy (NCBI): domain Eukaryota; kingdom Metazoa; phylum Chordata; class Amphibia; order Anura; family Megophryidae; genus Leptobrachium; species Leptobrachium leishanense. Next base: position 299,565,520 of record CM019065.1, on the reverse strand, counting down.
GTCCAGTGCTGTGACTTCACTAAACATGCAGAGTTTTTATTTGAATCATTTGCATGTACTAAAGTATTATTTTTTTCTCCTCTTTGCTTTCTAAGCTTGATGTTCTTTCTCCACGTCGGACCACCAACCTTTCTTTTGTTAGATTGTAAGGATTTAATTTTGTGGTGAAGCCTGTAGGTCCCGTGTTACAGTGGCAAAGTCCATTTGCTATCATTCTAGCCCTACTGGTCGAGCAGCTGTCATTCCTACGCATGTACTTAATCAGGTAATGGGCAACTATTTTCTCTTCCTGCTGATGGTAACCTAGTACTAAAACACGCAGATATGCACCTGTTCCATATATTCATTGCATCTGCTACCAAGCATCATTAGTTATTCTCAAGGATGGCTAGCGATAAGTCCATCTGAGGGTACCACATTAAGATTTAAAATTAGGCAACCTGTTGGCAATGCAACCTCGAAGTTGTGGCTTTGTTGGTTTAAATTGGTCAAAGTATGTTTCTAGTGGGGAATGAGTTCTAAGATTTTGGTAAATGTTGCATCATGGGAAACTTCCACAAAATGTAAATGGGAGATAAACCCCTAACTGCATTTTCTGTTTTTAGGTGCAATTCTGAAGGGAAAAAAATGTTACAGCTTATTTTAGTGATGGCGTTCCATTAAACGCCAAACCTTCATCCACCATTTTTTATTTTTTTTATTTATTTTACCTAGAGTCTTGTCGAGATTTTAAGTGGTATTCCCCAACAAATCACTTTAGAACTACTGGTGTTTAAGAGGTTTTCTGGGAAGCTACCACCCTACCTGAATAGGCTGCTTCCCCCAGCAGTTCCTTCATCCTATAACCTCCGATCCAGGACCAGCACCTTACTTACAATCTCTCAATACAAAAAGACAGTGGCTCGATCCTCCTTTTCCTACAGAGCACCACAATTATGGAATAACCTCCCAGACGCCATCAAATCTTCCCCCAGTCTTCAGTCCCTTAAGAGATCTCTATTAATACCTCGATACAGAATGCACCTGTAAACACGTAACATAATGACTAGATTTCCTACATATTTATTTTCTGTTAATCTGTATATTTGTTGCTGTTATTTTAATATCTTGCATTGTGTTACTTTGTATTTCTGTAACCACTCGATGTTCTTGAACCCAGGACATACTTGAAAACAAGAGAAATCTCAATGTATCCTTCCTGGTAAAATTATTTTATAAATAAATACTGTTATGTCTATGATTTTCCACTGTACAGTGCGCCAGGCTCCCCTCGTAAAGCTTTTTTATAGTGCACGAGAGGTTAACCATATATTCTTAGTATAAAGCAATCTATCAGCTGTTCCCTCTGGTGAAAGGCTATGTTGGGATACTCAAAGCGGCAGCAACGTTTTCGATTTCATTTGTGGCAAGTGATCTTATTGCTATGAAATGCTGTATATGTACCACCAGCTGTTGTGGTGTTACATCTCTGTGCACATGTGTCTTTGGAGACAGGTGTATGCATTCCCCTAATTCTCCTATCACGCTGTGCAAGCCTTAGTTTTAATATACAGGGCATACTATGTAACAGTGGCATTGTCCTTGAAATTGACAAATTGGACTGGATATTCTAAGATTTCATTAATTTTCTTTCTGAATGACCCCTTGGAGTTGTGAAGAAGTGATAACTGGAACCAAGTTAATAACAAAATAGCTAAAGAATTGATCTTTAAGTAGTGATCTTTAGGCCAGAATAGTCAAACTGGGAAAATTCTCCCAACCTGGGACCCAATTCCAACCCAGATGATGCACAGCACCACTGCTGGTATCTGCTTGCAGATCATAATTACTCTGAGCCCAGCTGCAAATGCTACAGGTGGGTCGGACGATCGGTACCAGGGAGCTATCAGGGATATCTGATTGCAACAATTTTCTCCCTTACCATTTCATTGTTAGCCTATGATGCAACCGGGCCTGTCATTGGGAAACCTTTTGGGGATTTAGCCCCTTCAATGCATTAAAAGGTAAGGATGGGCACAAACACATCCATGATGAAATCACTTAATATTTTGGCTAGTTAATTAAACTAAAATACTCCTTTAACATTCAAGATCTATTTAACCCAGATATTTTTTATAGGTGTCACTATTTGTAGGGAAAGATTGGGAAAAGTGGGTCAGTGTAGGACCTTGCCTAGGAGTCTACCTTGCAATGATGAGGATGCTGGAGGGATCTGGAGCTGAACAAGTGGTTCAGTAAGGGGCCACCAAAATTTCTGTTGGCAGCCCTGCATATACTCATTCACTCTAGATTATATGATCTTGAAATTATGCTTAGAATTTTATATATATATGGAAAATTGTGTAATAAATGATATATATATATATATCATTTATTACACAATTTTCCAATACCTAGCTTCCTTTGCTAGACAGTCAGCTGACATTTAATCCAGTGACCCTGCCATTGCAGGAGCCAAGGTTCATGTTGATGTGATATTCCATTAAGCGATGGCATATATTGCTGGTTTTCTTGATCACTGGTATATTTGTGATGGGATGTTACATGAAAAATCGTTTTTCATCATCACAAGCTCTGGTTAATTGACAGACGTTTCTTCAAAGGAATATAAGCGCGAGTCACTTGAGGATCCATTTCATACCAAGCATTCACTTTTAAGTCACTTGGAGCCGCAACAGGTTGATCCTCCATTTCACACCAAACCTTGAGTGACTGGCCCTTCTGTTCCTTTTTGAAGAGCTTTCATGTGGTTGGCAACCCTGGTACTCTTGGATCCCTGGCTGGTGAAGTGTATTCTATCTTGTCTGCCCTCCCTGCTGTCTTTTTTGTAATGTTAAACGGACACTACTCATCTTGACCACAATGACTTTTTTTAAAGTGATCAAGATGTAAGAGTCGTCCTTCTTGTGAAATCGCAGGGTCAAGTGGAGTTTCCTCCACGTACCAAGTGTAGACAGCCAGGATTATTTAATTTCCCGGCTGCCGGTCACTAGTGACATCAGCGCACAGAGCATGATGACGTCACCCTCTGGGACTGCCCACGTTAGCAGTCTGAGGGGCAGCGATTGCTCAGATCTGTGCATGTGTACACAGCTGTGATCTAATATTCTGTGCATGCGCTATGTAAAGTGCGTGAGTCCATAGCCGTGTGCAGTTTATGGTTCCTACCCTACACAAGTTGCATAAGAGCGCAAATTGCATAAGATAACTGCAGGAACTTCTGGGTTCAGAAAGTCCCTGGGCCAAAGATGAGCAGCTGCATGCAGCGAGGGACAAAAGGTGAGTAAATTCACCTTAAATAACACATAATAGTAAATAATTGGGCAGGGTTTGTCAGCAGCCTCTGCCCGATTTTTATTTAAGGGCAAAAAGGATGCTCTATTTTCAATTTGCAGAAAGGCCAGCCGACATCAAGATTTGGCTGTCAGAGAAAAAGGTTTTGTCAAACCTGTTTGGGAATTTCAAAGTCTAACCGTTCTCATAAGGAATTGTCGTTTGGTTTGCGATTTGTGCCAGTCGGTTCTCCCCTGCTGCCATGCTCTTGTCTTGGGCAGAGGCATTCCTGATGAGCAATACCAACACCATGATGGCGAATGTAAGGCTTGGAAAACTGCCTTCACTGATACACATGCCTTTCTTGTCCTGTTTCTCACTAGTCCACTTTTTAACAATCTACTATGTACATTAAAGTTTTATTTATAGTGCATCACCTTTTAAAAGTAAGAAAATGTGTTCATTGCAAATCCAAGCGTCGCTTCACTCTGCCTGAAATAAAACATCTGTCGCCTAGCATTTCTACGTTGCTTCTATTTTGAATCCAACAAGAAATTTAATTCCCCATGCCTTGTATAATTTATTTAAGATGAGGTCACAAAGCCTCCTTTGTCCTGTATGTTGTGCGTGCAACAGGAGCCTCTGCTTTGCTCGTGCTAAGAAATCTTATCGTCCTTCCAGCTGAAGAATGGAAGAGACTCTTTATATCTGATGGAAAAATTGAGACTGCCTAGTTCGGCTCCTTACGACGATTGGTCTTGGAGCCAAGTCCAGTTAATGTTTATGAGCGGCAGTCTGGTACGGGTTAATCTAGTAAAACCTCTCTGGAACTTACCGCTTCTTCATAGAGCTAAGAGATTTTCCAAATAAAACATGAAGGAACAATGGGACACTGTTTGAGGTTTGTCTACAATGCAAATCCAAGAGCGACCAATTCTACGGAGGAGATACCTGGTGTTCCAGTTTTTAATGGTTTTAAAACTTTGTGTAATCATCCAATTCATCACATTTTTGAGTATCTTCTGCACTATTATCTTTTCCTTTTTGGATGTGAGGAAGGATCTTTTTAGCCAGTTACTGTGAGGAAAATGTGACTGGAAACCCTATAGGGTGCGTTGGTATTTGGGGGTATTAATATTTGTATCAGCGATGTGTTGATTAAGGCTAGTATCAGACTAGCACACTAGGTGCGTACATACTGATGCGCGTTCTGACACCCGTTGCAGCGTTATGACTTTTCTATGGGGCCGGCCACATGCTGTAGTGCGCACACAAATTGTGTGTGCTACAGCGGATGTGCTGAAAGACTCCCCATTGAAACGCTGCAACGTGCATTCCACGGGGCTGCAAAGAACCATCCTCCATAGGAGGATCGAGCTTTGCAGCACTGAGCGCACTAACTGCACTCGTCAAGTTGGCCAGACGGGTGTCAGAGTGGAAGGAACATTCACTCAGACGTTCCTTCTGCTCTGGAAAAATGCTGGTCTGACCCCGGCCTGAAGGGATATATCTATATCGTTAATGTAATACAGCAGCAAAGGTGAATTAACATAATGATCTGTCGTCCATAGGTTAATATGTGTTTTTGTTTTAAAGTGAGAGCAAGAGATTAATGGAAATTTACTGCGTCATGCTCAGATGGTGCTCTCCATGTTTGATTTGTTCCATGTGCATTATTTTCATCCACTATACCTTACAATAGTTAACTATATGAACATTTGTAAATGTTACACAAAAGCGACAGCAACATAACCCAAAAAGGGGATTTACGAAGGACTGAACTTGCTACCGAAGGGCACCAATCAGCGAATTTCACCATACAATGCAATTTCATGGCAGTTTGTCTTTTTCACTAAACTGTCAATTCACCAAATACTTTTCAGCGTCAGCGAAATTGGCCCATAGTGAATGAACGGTTAATCTTGTTTACAGAATGGCAAACTGCACCAAAGTGATGGCAAATTGCCCTGATTTTCAGTTTGACAGGTTAAAAAGGAGAATCCCATAGGTTTCAATGTAAAAAAAATATCTTTTTTTTTGTGGTATTTTTCTTTGTTTTATTATCAAAAAGACTAGTTCACTGCTCTTCGGCAACATTCTCCAACTTTTTCATGGGGCTTCGGCAACTCAATCTTTGCAGTACTACGGTGACCCTTTGGCGAATAGTAAATTCATCTGCGGTTCGGCTAAATGGAATCGCTGAAGTGCAAAGCACTGACATTTCAGTGTTTTGTGAATAACTCCTCTTGGGCACTATCATCTGCCCTTCGCTAAAACAGGGATGCTAAGGGGAAAAATTTGTGCTCGCAAATCTCCTTTAGCATCCCTGTTTTACAAGCACGTTACGAGGCAGGCGCTGAATCGTCTGCTTCGTTAAAATGTTTTACTCCATATGTGTCACGGAGTAGATCCATTTTTGTGGTATTTTGTGTTGTAAACTGCACCCCCCCCCCCCATAGTACTTCTCGCTGTGTAGCAATGGGCATACAATGGATTGAATTGGCCAGAGGTTCAGGAAGCCGACTCAAATCAATGTTTGTTGTGTGCTGTATGCAAAGTACATCACCAGTGGATAGGTTAGACGTCTTTTAAGCTCCCTGTCATATCTCATTCAGCTGCCATCTCTAATCTCCTCAACACATAGACCCACTGCAGCCATATCTAAACATTCTCTCCTCCACTATCTAGTTACAGCTTATGTTGGTGACAATGTTCCTATAAATGGCCATGAAGGTTTATTTTATTTATTTTTAAATTGGGTACACATTGCCACTTTTATTGTATGCTCCTTGTCAAGTAGTTGCTTTACTCTCTGTAAAGCATCTAAAACCCATGCAAAACATCGCACTTTATGGGTAACAAGCATCTGCTGATGGCATCTAAAGAATGTAGTCTAATGTTTGCCAGCCGTGTTTGAACTTTGATAAGGATTGAGTTACTCATGACCATGCACATGACATAATGTTCCTGCAGGTAACACTATTTGCTTTGTATTTCACACCGACATAAATAATATTCTGGCACTGCACTGTTCTGCAGAGATCTGAACGTACAGTCACCAACAATACACCTATTCTTTATGCAATTTAAGATTTCTTTTGAAATAATTATTTTATATATACACCTGCAATCATTACCTAGACAGGAATTTTACCTGAGCAAAACTTCCGCAGGTGCTCTGGACTTGGCATCTTGTTTTGGCACCCGTGAAGTCCATTCCACTGGATATTGAGAAAGCGTCTTGTACCCAAACAAATCAAGGTCTGTTTCATGGCTACAGACGTAAATACAAATAAAATTCAAATTGCTAAGCAGATGCATATGTGTTAGGCAAAATGTCAAGGACAAAAGAGGGAGACATTGGCTCTGGGAGTGAAAAAAATAAAATAAAGGGTATTGGGGCACATGGACAAAATCGCATAATGGACCTGTCACTGCACAAATCCTGCTCTTCTGTCATACCTTGGGGGGCAAAAAAGGGGGTTACTGCACAAGGATGAGACAGAAGCAAAGGTAACAAAGGAAAATGAGCCGCAGGAACACCATGGTTTGATGTACAGGATGAAAGTGGGAGAAACTGGTGCAAGGACCATTTTGGATGTTGATGAAAATGGTTGATGGTAGATTTAATGAGTATTTCTGGTTGGGGAGAAAAGTACCAAAGTACATTCAGTCTCCTATACATATACGTAACTCAAACCTAGATCTACAACACCTTACTTTGCAATCTGCAGATTTATGTCTCCACCAAACAGATACACTACACATGTATTCCATGACCGCTTGGACTTGGGACCCCCTCAATTACCTGTGCCCCAAATGACAGACAACAGAGCTTTTGGCTAAGGGCACAGGGCACAGCTTTTATTAAACAACTATTCAGTTACTTTAACTATAAATATGTCATGCCCCACGATTTAGGATTTATTGTATATTTTTCTGTTTTGTGTTGAATCTGCCTTTGCTGCTTACGTGCTATTGATTTCATAGCTATTTTGTCCCTGTTGGGTTTCCTTAGCTTTCTGTATCCAGCTAGTTTCCACCCCTTTGCTCAGTGTCTTGTTCTAAGGGACCTCCTGGTTACATAGCAGCCATTCTGTGCTCACTGCTGGACAAAATTAATGTCTTTTTACCTGCATTGCTGTACACTATTACAAAGATTGTCAGTCTGATCATTTTCAACTAGATTCATCTTTCTACGTGTCAGTTTTGCTGAGTTGATGCTGTCTGCTGAACTTCCATTGTGTGAGTACTGGTCAAATACAGACTTTAGCCAGTCTCAAGCACCCACGCCTCACAGCTTTGCCAGGGAGGCAGAATAATATACTTAAACACACCTTAATAATAATTAACCGTATCCATGCCGTCTGACCCTAAAACCTAGAATTTGGGTCAGCAGTTATACTTCAACCCAGAGCTTGCTTTTCTGCCTGTCTCCCGCAGAGCCCACCACAAGGCCGCTTATTGCACCTACTTCATCGCTGGCTAAGGATACCGCCAAAACTGTGACTAAACACCCCCACCCCAGAAAGCATGCAGGTCAGGAGGGCGGCGCGTACAGGCTGAGCATCCACGATCAAAGTGGCCTGAACAGGTAAGTTACCGGAATTTAAACAGGCAACTCATTTGCATAGTGCACACCTCCACCAATAGCCTTCAACCCTTTACTGACTGACAGCCCGAAGCCAGCAGTCATGCCTCCCCATCCCAACAGGTGCTGTCACATATATATATATATATATCTACAAGTAATACACATATATGGTTTTTTTCTATAGGGAAATATATGTACCCTGTATACAGATACAAAGAGAATGAAGGCGCAAGATGTCAGGGGATGGGGGGGATTACACGTTTTTTAAAACACAAATATACAAACCTAATGGAACATATGTGTTCATGTTTGCACATTTTCCATGTATCTAGAAAGGCCTCCTATTATCGTTTTTTGCCTAGGACCTCATTAGCCCTAGCGCTACGGTCTCACTGGTAACTAAGATAAAAGGGCAAGTATACCTCAAGGCGAGCGTTTAAAATTTGTTGTTTTCAAATAACTGGTTTAGACTTCCTTTTTGAGTAATATGGTTTTTACGAAATTTATTACTTAAATATACCGCTGCTGTAAGAATGCTCGAGCAATGGCACTAGTGGCCTACTCTACGGTGAGGCCCGCTCAGGTCTCACAGGGTTTTGGCTTGACGGTGCCATTAGAGACAACTGCTCCATATGCAAATCGGGCTGCTACACCCAGAAAGGGTGGACAGTACTGAAATGCCGAAGATGTCCTCCCTGCATGAGAGGTGCAGCAACCCCGACTATCGTTTAGGCCTTTTTAGGCTTCGTCAGGAGGGTATAGCTGGCACCCCTCTAGGCATATCGAGCAAGGGGTCCACACCTGAATTAACCTGTAGACTTAAAGTGAGAAACAGAGAGGTTTGTGTGGGTCCGGAGAACGAGCAATGGCACTAGTGGCCTGCTCTACGGTGTGGCCTACTCAGGTCTCGCAAGGTTTTAGCTCGATTGTGCCATTTACAGGGACAACTGCTCCATATGCAAGTCAGACTGCTCTCACCCAGGAAGGGTGGCCAGTAGAGCAGGCCATTTGTACAATTGCTCGTTCTCAGGACCATCACAAACCTTTGTTTCTAACAATATCTTCATGTTTCATTCTGACCCAGGAGCAGGTGTTCGTCCACTGTTACGACCTGCACCTCAGTCTCTCTCCATATGGAAAGTAAATGAACGGGTGAAGGAGCAGTGTTTTCTCTTGTTGATCATAGTGCCTCTCTGCAGTCTAAGCAAAGAGCTCTCCCTATCCAGCCCTCCTAATAAATTCTGGGGGCCCTTGCCTGGGGATTTATAATTCTGGGGGTGTGTCTGTGTAATATATATCATTTTTTTTCTTCAGGTAATGGGGGATGTGGAATTCTTGGGTGAGTTCCCTCCCTTTTTTTCCCAGGACTTGACCCCTGCTCTGCATTATAAAATATAATTTTTTGCAGTGCCGGGCCACACAGGGCTGAAGGAAATCATGTGAAGATCTGTTTATCAGAACAGCGTTTTGTCCTGTAGCTGCTTGGCTTTGCAGTGTGAGTTGGATTAATTGCTCATGCAGCAAACAAATAGAGACAAGGTTAATAATTAGCAGAGTCTGGAATTTCCATTAGAAAGTAAGTTGGAAGGTAAATTATTATTTCACCTATGCTTGTTATGTGTTTTTTTTGGGGTTTGGGTGTTTTGTTTTTTTTACTTTTTTCAATCCTTCTTGCGTGATGCCTCTGGCATAGTTTATGTACCATAGGGTTAATATTTGGCTTTGGGGCTCAGACAGGACAGAGTCTTAACTCCAGGGATATTATGGGGTCAGTACAATGAAATTTGTGAGCTTGCGTGTTAGTGCGCTCATCTGACACCAGCCTTATCAGGGATATCCAATCTAGACCAAATGGCCGATTTGGAAGGGAGAGATAAATGGGAGAATTTTTCTGGTTTGGCTATTTTGACCTAGGATTTTTACTTCTCCAGTCATTCTCCTGGTTTTCACCTCTCTGAATAACCCTGTATGAGTGGCCCGTACTGACGTGCCTCCCGGCATCCGTCGCATCATTGTGATGCTGCGATGGGGCCGGCCACACACTGTAGCGTATGCACAAATTGCACTAACTACAGGAAGCGTTTAGAAAGCCTCCCCGTCGAAGCGCTACATAGGCGGATCGAGCCTTGCAGCACTGAGCGCACTAACTGCGCTCCGCTTGGTGGCCAGACGGGCATCAGAGTGGAAGGAATGTCCACTCTTACGGATGTTCGTTCCGCTCGTTAAAACGCTCGTCTGAAACCAGCCTAAAGTAATGGCCAATGCCATCCACCCACCCACCAGGAGGCTAAACCTGTGGGAAAACTCTGAAGCAACTCAAGCAGAAGTGCTCGGACATATTTTTGTCTTGGTTGCCTAGAATATGGGTGGTATTTATATTTAGAATAGGTGGCAGCAAGGTTGCACATTTAACAAAAAGCGATTTAAAAATGAAGGCTGACTGTGAGACTTCCTGACATGGCTGCGGGAGGGAAAGGGTGTGTCGCTTGTAAAATCACACACCTAACGTACAATACACCTACTCCATCACTTACAAATTAAAGCTGTATTTTTAAAGTGGAGTATATGCAGTACAAATTGCATTTTCATTATAAATTTCAGGAAATGCCTAATTCTATGCAGGCACTTTTTGTCCACATTGAAGATAACTGGCACATAACTGGCTTTTTGGCAGCAGTTACCGATATAACTTTACAGGAGTGGGCTAAAAGATATTGTTGATGACCTAGTTTCGAACATTGTGTCTTTATGTAGTAATTAGCAATTGAATGTACATAGCCGATGCAGAACAGCTGCTTGTAAAGTCGCCCACATACGTGTATCGTGTTTAATTTATTTTTACCACAGATAATCTGGTAGTTTTTTTTTTTTTTTTTTTTTAATCTGACTGTGTTCTCAATGTCCTCCAAGAGAAATGTATACCGTTAAAGCAGGGGTCAGCAACCTTGGAACTACATGCTCCATGACACTCAGCCAGCTTAGGCTAGCGTCAGACGAACGCAGTGATCACGTCCGTGTCGCCGCACAGTTTAACATCCGTCGTAGCATTGATTTTGTGATCAGGAGACCAACACACTAAGTACGTGCGCACCGAAGTGCCCACGCAAAACACAGGTGGCAACGGACGCCATTTAGGCCTCGACATAAAAGCGCTACGACGGACGCCCAGAGTGTGCCACGTCCGCGTAGCGGCCTGTGTGCGTGGCGGCACGACGTCTGCAGCGCATTTTATTTATTTGCAAAGGATTTTACCAGGAAGGATACATTGAGATTTCTCTCGTTTTAAGTATATCCTGGGTTCAAGAACATTGAATTGCTGCATTTTATTACTTTGTATTTCTGTAAGACATTAAAAACAAAACACAAATCTACAGATTAACATCACGTCCATCACGTTGACGCTCGGAAGTTTTTTTGGTCTGGCTGTCTGTACCTGTCTTAATTTTGTTTCCCATATGTCCCCCTTTTTTTTTCTTTTTTTTCTACATCTGTCAAAAAAAAAAAACAGACCCTGTGGTGTCTACAGTATCTTCCGTCAGTACGTCCACCCGTCCGTTATGCACACACGCAGAGTGGACTCAGACTGCGCTTGTCTGACATTAGCCTTAATGAATAAGCCTCATGGGAGATTTAGTTCCAAAACGTCTGGAAGACCAAGGTTGCTGACCCCTGCTTTACAGTATATAATGATCTTAAAGATCAATGCAACGTTTCATCCCTTGAGACTTCAGACTGCACTTGCTTGATTCCGACACCATCGTTTTTGGGCCCTTAATGAGGGTCAGCCCTCAGCTGTGACGTCTGTCCGCATGTTGATAGTCTGTGTCCTATAGGAGGTCTTAACTGTGTTTTCCGTGTTTTATTGAGAGCCCTGCAGGGAGGATAGGGAATTGGGTTGGATTACGGTTTAATCCCATATTTTCCCCCTCCCCTTTAACCAAAGAGTATCCCTTAAGACCTTCAAGTGCTTCTCATAATTTATTTTATTATGGCCCAGATTTCATTTCATTTTTTTTTTTATTATTTTTTTTTCTATTATGGTTAATTGTAGATGTAAAGTTTTAATGATTCTTCCACAGTTGCTGATACAAAATGTGTAGTAAAAATTCTACTTTTGGTTTTTACCTGTATTAATCTCCTGGCTTGATTGGAATGTGTTACTAGCCTGCTTTACCCCTGATCTTCACACAGGGAGGTTTTCAGTCCATTTCTCAAATTTCCCTGTGATATGTTTTCACGTGGCTTATAAATCACTCTACAGCCTAGGACTACAATGCAATCATTTAATATAGATGGGATTTAGCGGAAGTGATGGGAGATCCTAAAGATTGGGTTTCACCACCTACCTGAAGGGTGTAAAAGCAGCTGTTGCTGTTGATCTGCAACTCTTACAATGCTCAGGTCTGATAACTTCATGACTAAATGACCTTTTTAATAAAGTATTTAAAGACAAAAGGATGGTGATATATGGGAGTATTAAAGCATTAAATGTCTATTGATACTCGGTCAGGTGTTTTGCATGTTGTAAGCATTCTGTATGAATATTGGTTCATTTTCAACCACTCATATTTTCAAGTGGAAGCTGATTACAATCTCTGTAATGCTCTTCCAGTCAAAGGATCTTGTGAATTGCAAAATCGATGAATTACATGGCTTCTCATACTTCATACCCAAAACATTTTCCTTGATTTTATAGTTTGAGTACAATATGAAACTACTTGTTTCAGCCTGACTTAATGTACAAATATAATTCTAAAACCTATAAAAGGGCTTGCGTGAACAATATAGATCTATACTGCATCAGCCGAGGTTCCAACGGACCAGGGTCAGCAACCCTAAGGTGGACAGAAGGACTGGTCACACAAGGCTTGGCATCAGTGGGAACGTTTATTTAGAGAAGCAAAGTTGCGGTCATAGTCCTAGGACTGAAACGTTGCTGTTCCTCTAAACGCTCCATCTGATGCCAAGCCTTGTGTGACCGGTCTTCACTATTAGCATACAAAAGAAATGCAGTTTTATTTTGATTTATCTGTTTTTTTGAATGGTATTTAAACCTTTGCGGTTTTTCATTGAAGTGACATTTTTTTTTAATTTTTTTTTGAGGATTTTTACCAGGAAGAATACATTGAGATTTCTCTCGTTTTCAAGTATGTCCTGGGTGGCGACTATGTACCGTTAGGTGTCTTGACCAAGGACACTTACTGGAGACTGGAGAGGTGCTCGCTGGGATCGAACCCATGACTCCACAGGCTGTCTACATGTAGAGCAGTGATGTTACCTCTACTCCACCCAGCCGGTATACGTTCTCTTAAAAAAACAAACAAAAACCCTCCATGACTATGACTGTTTATGCGTTTGTAGATTGTTTAAAGTTTGAGGCCACCCATGGTTTCCCCAGAAAGTAAAAATCCTAGACTACTGCAACATTTTAGATTATAGTAATCCCCTGGTCATTCGCGGTTCCGCGTCTGTGGACTCAGTGGTTCGCGGATTTGTTTCCGCTTACCACGTGGTAGTAGCATCCCGGTGTGTCATCTATGGTTCCTTATCGAATACTGTTTCAAGGAGCCCTCGGCGAAGAACAGAACTCCACCTCCCCAGGCTCCAACACATCAGCGCCTCCCAAACGCACGCCTTTATGCAGCCCCCTGATGTGTTGAAGCCTGAGGAGGTGGAGTTCCGATCTTTGCCGAGGGCTCCTTGGAACAGTATTCGATAAGGAACCATATATGACTCAACACCCCAGCAGAGAAGCAGCTCCTGTGCGTCTCCGGGCGCACGATCGTGGCCAGGGCATTCCCTTTTCTCGGCATCATTACGAGAGCGAAGATGCCGAGGCTCCTGGATCCCCGGACCACGCTTGCGGGGTGCACAGGAGTCTCGGCATCTCCTCTCTCTGAACGATGCCGAGTGCGGAGAATGCCCTGGATGCGATCTTGAGTCTGGAGATGCACAGGAGCAGCCATTCTGCCAGGACGGCGGCTCCTGGGTCCTAACGCCGAATGGCTGTGCTTTTTTTTTTTTTTTTTTTTTTATAGCACAGCCACAATTCGCTGTTTTTCAAAATTCGCGGGGGTTGTTGGAATTTGCGACTTTCCGGGGATTACTGTAATTTGCTTTAGGCCAGTTACTGTCGCTTGACGCAATGATCTATATCCGTAGTTCCCAACCATGTTCCTAAAGTACCCCAACAGGTCAGGTTTTCTAGATGGCTGAAACAGGTGATATGATTTACTGCTCAGTGATTGCAGGATTCAGTCTGCATTTCCCCAAGGCAATGCTCCAGAACCTAGCTTGTTAGGGGTTCTGGAGGACTGCGGTTGGGAACCACTGATATATATATATATATGTTGAACTTGTGACTTGATTTTAGAACTCCCTATAATTGTTTTTTATTCATACTTTAGAAGGTACCTTGTGTTGTTTTGGTCTCTTAATGCAGAACAAGTAAAGTACGTCTAGAAATTTATGACTTTTCTTAGAAAAAGACAAACTCAAAGTGTTTGTGAATTTCCTCCACAAATCATTCCAGTACTTGGCAAATGATTTGCCTCCTCTCCCACTGAACAAATGATATGAACGTTGAATGTTATGGAGGTTTTCTTATCAGAGATGGGCTTGTGTGAATGTCTCAAGGTCGAACATTGGAAGGGTTTTGTAAAACACGATGATGATGATGATATTAAAACCTTTTAAATTGAGGCTTTTGGGATCTGTATGGGAATAAAGCCAAAAGGTTGTGTTTTTGTGTCTTTAATTTTTTTTCCATTCATTTGAAGTCTAGTTTGCCATGTTTTTGCAATTCGAAGTGCCATGGATTATTTTGTAAAAATGTTTATCTAAAAGATTGATGGGCAAATATAAAAAAAAATTAAGTCTTGAGAGAAACCGATCCTATTGCTTTTTGTGCAAAGAGGGTGGTTCGGCTAATACGTCAATGTATGTACCAAAATGGCTAATTGGCAAGAAATGTTTTCCTTGTTTAGGTTTTCAGATTTTAAAAATTGTTGTAAATAAGGTTACGCAATGGTTTTTAATGGGTTTTTTCTATTGTTACCAGAGTATTTATGATTTTTTTTTTTCTTCTTTCAGATACTTCCACATTGCTGTACTTGTGTGGAAAATTAGTCCAGACCAGTGAAGATCTTGAAGAGTTCCATTTATTTTACCATACCTGTGCCATCATAGAAATGTCGTCTTTCAGTGGAGCTATTGAAAGATGGAGTATTGCAGATTTGCGGCAACCAGTGAATCCTGATGACTATACCCCTAGGATATCACCAGCAAAATCGATTGCTACTGCGGTGGACTCTGCCTACAGTTCCTTTTCTGGTAGCTCTTATGTTGCAGATTACCAGACTTCCTTCCAAAGTGATAATTATCACTTAACAGATGATCAGCGTTCATATATGGACTCTGGCTATGTCAAAGCTGTTTATAACCCTAGTATTGTAGATAACAGGGCTTTTTCCAATGACACGTTTCCGGATGGTCGTGCTTATAATTCTGAAACGTCTTCGAGAACTGGTAATATCAGTTCGTTCAAATCAAAGTCCCATGGGTCTCCTGATGAATGCCTTTCCTCTCAAAAACAGTTGGACTGCAGTGTAACCATTCGAGAAATTGACAATCTCCCTGTGAATGGGAGCAGTGATAATTGCCTTAGTCCCTCACATGATGTCAGCCATTTTTCATCTGAACATAAAGTGAGCCGGCATCATCGTAGAAGTCCTAACTGGGTGAAAGATGTTCCTGGTAGCAAAGAGCGTATTCAACCACCTAATTTAGACCGGATGGTGAATCACAGCTTTACAAGATTGTCAGATAATGTTCCCATGGTTGAAGAATCTTACTTACCGAATGTTCTTTCGACAAATCTTTCTGAAGAAATAAATTGCACTTATGACCACAAACAATTTCCCTGTATAAACAAACTAGACGAGGATTATTTTAAACAAATAGACCTCGAACTGGAGGAAAGGTACTCTAGCAATATCCACTCAAACGTTGGTTACACAAAACAGAGTGAATTTCATTCTGGATCCGACAGAAGCTCCAAAATCATGACCCGACACTCAAATGAAATGTCAGAGAGACTTGGTGTTTATGACCATAAAAGTGGAAGTTGGATTTCCATGTCCATCAAAGAAAACTATTCTTACGATTCTAAAAGAACAATAAGTGATGAACTCATGGAAATTTCAAACATTCAGTCACACACTTCACAAAAGAAACTACTGTCTCAGAATATTATGGACACAGACGGTGATGACCATGGACGAAGTGATCTTCGATACAAATGCCTTGAAGCAAAAAATGGGCAGGTATCTTATCAAATGCCTTTTGAAAATGTAAATGTCCTGTCTTTGAAGACAATAAATCCAGAGAATGCCATAAATGAAGAAACTAAAATTCATAAAGACGCAACTATAAAAACTATTCCAATGCTATCACCGCAGCTGGAGAACGCTAAACCAGAAAATAATTTTTGTGACTTAAGCAGTGGGAAGATTACAAAGGAGGCAACTCCAATGCTGTATCACCTCTCAGGTGGATGCAGCAATAGCTTTACAAGTAACCCTGTGAAGCAAACGGAGCAAAATCATGAACCAAAGGCGTTTAAAAAGTTAGAGCCAATTTCTACTGTCGAGTTCACAGAATTCCAAATAAATGTCAAGCCTCTTCGGAAAAATAGAAGCCAGTCCCACCTGGTAGATCTTCCAAATGATCCCTCTAATGATGATTGCACAACTGGAAGCTTAACCTCTTCCACTGAGGAGTCCTTTATGCATGACTATAGAGAAAAACTTAAGGTTGCCCAGAAGAAAGTCTTGAGAGAAACATCTTTTAAAAGAAAAGATTTACAAATGAGTTTACCCGGCAGACTGAAGATCAATCCTTCTAAAAGGCCTTCTATTGATCATTTAAGATCATATTCTTTGTCCAGTGCAAACAATGAAACTAAATTTGTTCAACCAAAAACCTTAGTTGACGCCAATCCCAAGAAAACCGATACAGAAAAATCCAACGTTTCCAGAATAGGAGGACGGAAACGGATCACTAAAGAACAAAGAAAGCTTTGTTACTCAGAACCTGAGAAACTGGATCATCTTGGCGTTCAAAGCTCTGGATTTGCTTGGAAGGAGGAAAGTCCACTATTGACTCAAATGAAAAGTAGCAATCCAGATATGACGGCACTTAACGTGAGATGTCTTGATGGCAAAGAACGAACTCTGTCGACGACAAATGTTTCCAAGGTGGAATTAAAACAAATACAACAAAATGCACTAATGCAGTATATGGAGCGAAAAACTAACCAAAGACTTAGTAGCAGTTCGCAAAGTACTTTGCAGAGTACTTCTGGGATGAAACGATATGAAAGAAAATCCATGCCAAATCAAAACGAGCGTCCTTCACCAACCTATTTACACCGGCGATCAACTGGCGCATCGTCCTCATATGATGCCACTGTGACATGGGGTGACAGATTTTCAAAAAACTCTCAAAGTGTAGAGGAAAAATGTAGGACTTACCTTGACCAGCATACTACAGAAGACAAAAACTATAATGAAGATTATCCGCTGTCTGCTTGCCAAAAGTCTAAACTTTTACATGCAGGCCAGGTACAGTATTATGGCTATTATTTTTTTTTTTCTTCTATCTGGTAGGAACTCCTAGTCTAAAGTAGGTGGCATTAGATCTTCTAAATGTGCAGGACAGTTGAGAAGTGGAAGTACCTAAATTATTCCAAAAGCTGACCAAAGGTTTGTAGGCCAAATTTATTAGTATTTCTTAAAGTGAACAGTACTGCAAAGCGGTAGAACTCCTTGAGTAAAAGACCACTCATTGATCACAAGAGCTCTGATATCTCATTTACTTGGAGTTCTTTCAGATCAAAACTTTGGTTTTTGCCATGATCATGGGGTTGCATGGACAATACACTACGGGCCATATTACATAGTTGGTGCTAACTTAACCAGAGCTGTTGTAAACTTCCCAGAGCCATTACAGCCTACGGAGGTTTTAAGTCTAGAACAGCTCTGGTTAAGTTAGCACCAACATTGTAATACTGCCCCACGTCAGTGGTTCCCAACCGTGTTCATAAAGTACCCCTATCAGGCCAGGTTTTAAACATTGCCTTGGGGAAATGCAGACTGAATCCTGATATCCCTGAGCAGCAAATAATATATCACCTGTGCTGTGCATCGGATTTGGTTTGGATCAGGTTTTCCAGATACCTGACCTGTTGGGGGTATTTAAGGACTGCGGTTGGGAACTACAACACTATGCACATCTATCATGTATTTTGTTGACAATCGGTCAAGCATACAGAAGCTGTCACGGACTCTTCACTCAAGTTCGGCAGCCAATCTGTGGAGAGCAAGAAAACATGGAGTGATCTCCTGATTTACTTTCATGCTTTTGTTGGCATGCCAACTGAAGCAAGTGTGAGATGCTTGGCATTTTATTCAATGGGGAATTTTATAAAAAAAAATACAATGGCTATCCATTTTGCTAGAATGGCCAATGAACAGATTAAAATAAGTCATAAGTTCCTATTAACCCCTTCGCTGCGGAGAACGCGCTCAGCGCGTCCACCCGCAGGTAACTGTGCTGAGCGCGTCCTCCCTTTGGGGCCAGCGATCGGCCAGGTTCCGGCCGATCGAGGATGTCAGCCCGCACCGGGGGGCACAGCGATGTCAGCCCAGCACCATTGCGGCGGCGCAATGACATCTAATTCAGGCGCGCCCCCCCCCCCTGAGGCGGAGGAGGCGCCTGAAAGGGAGGGGGGGAGGTCCTTCGGACCGCTCTCCCTCCCGATTGCGGGGGTTAATCCAGGCACCGTTTGGAAGGGCACAGCCTGCCCTTCCTAACGGTACCTGGAATTAACCCCATGGGGGCTGGATCACAAGTCGGCGCCGAAAAGTGACGGTTCGTGATCCTTTCCCAGAGCTGGCCGACATCTTGGATGTCAGAGCATGACCGTTCCAATGATACCAAACATGAGTATGAAAATTTTTTTTTAATTTTTTTTTTTTTTTTTTCTTTTTGTGGTTTGTTAATGCAGCAATATTGTTCCCATTTCAATTATAATGTGAACAATGATGCTGCACTAACTATTTTTGTATGCGGTGCGTTTGTTAAAAATCGCGTAATTTTACCCAAAAACAAATGTAACAAGACCCCATCTCAAATTTTTTTAACAAGCGCACCCCATACAAAATATAACCGCAATTGCTCGCATGTTAAAATGGGAAAAAAAAACACTTTACACATTGTAAATTATTAAATTCAGATTTTATTGCATTTTTTGTTATAATATACAGACCGGTCATGACGTATACATATAATAATGACATATTCTGAGTCTACCGAGTCTGACGGAAAGAACGATATATAATATGTCTGGGTCATATACTAAAATAAGCCTTCAAAACACGTTTAAACATGATGAGCAAAATCAGTAAAAATGACCTCAGCACAGAGGCGGGAAATGCCTCAGCAGCGAAAGGGTTAATAGGGTATAGTGAACCTGGACATGGAAAGTCCAGTATAAAGACTGGAACAACATATGTAAAAAAAATGGCATTTCCATCCTAAATGCTGCTAATTGAACATAAAGATTTAAGGTTATTTTGGAAACCCGATGGACACCTTCAGGTACTTTCACGATCTACATACCGGGCAATATAATTGTACTATACATAAAGGCAGCCGGAACTTCGTTGAAATTTTATAGAAAGAGACCATTAAAGAGCGTTGTGGGAGGAATCTATTTCAGTTGTTTCTCCTTTTATTAGACACACATAATCCAAGACCATTAAAACCAAATATGATTTGTTTCCAACATAACGTAAAAATCTATAATTCTATCATCACTGTCCTGTGTGCAGTCCATACAAAGCCCCCAAAGAAAGTGAATTCTGAAAAGTCAAAAGGACTTTATCTATAAATAGAAATGTGTGGATCCAAATTTTTATTTCTTTAATCCGCTGGGCCACAGGATACCCAATTTTTGAATCAACTCCTTTTTTTTTTCCCCTTTTAATGACATCTTCTGATCAAACCGGTTTCAATTGTGGCACCCAATCGATCATCTGGGGGTATATTCCATGAGTCAAATGTGGATGGGGGGTGCAATCTCTTATTTGAAGTTTGTATCAACTGTGGATGCTTCTTAAATTTGGTTTTCTTTTAATTATAGTAACGTTAAAACTGCTCAGGAAGTTTCTTTTTTGCTGTGAACTACCTACATCTATAGAAATCGTGTGAGAAATGTGAATATTTTAGTGGCTTGGAATGCAAGATCATACCTAACAAAGGGTTGGGCTTATATGAACACAACCCTAAAAATTCAGGAAGTTTTTAACTTCTGTCACTAAATCCGAAAATATATCATAGCTGCGCCATAGGTGGACAACCAAAAGTATGACCGCCTTTTGTTCAGCTGCAGAAACTATAGGGGTTATTCAAAGAGCACCGAATTGCAGAATGGTGAATTTCCCCGTACGGTGCAATTCCATGGCTATTCAAATATTGGCGAATTGCCAGTGAAATACGTTGATCTTTGGCAGCAGTGAAATTCCCCATAGAGAAGTAATGGTTAGTCTATTCAGAGAACACCGAACTGCACTGAAAAAGTTGTCGCAATGCCCTGATTTTCAGTGGTTTCATTCAACAGGTTTAAGCAGGCGGTGAGAATTACTGGTATTACAGTGCCGACAGATGCCGGCATTTCATTAATTTAGAATCCGAAGAGCAACTGGAAAAGCTGCACAGGGCAGATACTCCTGTCTTTCTTTTGGATTTAACTTTTTTCAAATGTTTGCAATTTTTCATGTTGATTGCAACACTGGCAAAATTTGGACCTCATTAAATAACCGCCACAAGTTACACAAGTTTTTCAACAGTGACAAAGACCATAAATTGCAGTGTTACAAAGTTGTACTTTCCATTATTCCTGACTTTGACTTTAATTTACATCAGTAAGTACATGGGCCCATCAACCAGGAAAAGCCATTCAGGGTTCAGAGAGAATCAAAGTCACTGCAGGTTCGGTGACCTTTTCATTCTCCGCACTTCGGGGCAATTAAGCGATTCTAGTTCGCCGACCCTGTGGTGTATTCAGCAAGCAGCGCAGGGCCCCCCGTAGTGCAGGGAAAACTCGCCACAAGGCTGCAGAACACTCGCTGAAAACCCGCCAAAACCGCTGCAAAAACCTCACCGAACACGCCGGAGAAACCCGATTAGCCACCGATCACAGAGCAGCTGCCGGAAAAACCCGACAAGCAGATGAACGTGGTAAAAAAAACAAAAAAACATTGCAATTTGAAACTCTGTTTGCAAAAAAACTAAACGAAAATATCTGGAATTTACATATAAGATCCAATGAATGATGATAAAAAGGTCTGTTAAGGAAAATTGAAAAAAGATTTAGCCCAAAAAATCCCGAAAAATGCCTAAAAGATCCTTAAACTATAGAGACTTTTTACAGCAGAATAAAATAATAAATGGTTTATTAGATATTGAATTAAAACAGGAATTTTTTAACATTGAAGTCTATGGGATTCGCCTGAATAAACCTGGCGAATGAAACCACCGAACAGGGCATTTTGGCAACTTTTCCCTGCTGTTTGGTGTCTCTGAATAGACGAACCATTGCTTCTCTATGGGGGATTTCGCTGCCCTCGAACAGGCACCGTACGTGCAGCCAATTTGCCAGAATTTGGCAAACTGCCTGCTCTCTGAAGAGTTGAATGTCCTCGTTCTCTGAAATTCTGTGTCCGGTTACATTTCGGCCACATTTCTGATTTCTGAATTACCCCCATAATGTTGGGCAGCGGTGGCTGACCTTTGAAAATGACTGTCCAGCTCCAATAAAGTGTAACTCTACCTGTTAATAGTTGCTTACCCAATAAGTTTATATAGCTTTATGGATTTATTTCATTTTGGCTTGCTCATACATTACAACCACAATATTAAAGAAGTCCTTATTACCAGTCCCCATAAGCAAAGAGTGGATGAAAGCCCTTTGCTTAAAAAATGTCTGGACCTTTAAGCACAGGGCTCTGCTAGATCACCCATAAGGAGGGTGAACCAGATATTTCAGAAGTTTCTTAACCCTTTCACTGCTGAGGACGTGTGGGGAACGTCCTCATTGACTCCTAAGGAAAGATAGGGGTAGAGATAAGAGTTCCTTTGAACGCAGATATCTCCCGACTGTTTTCAGCTAGCAGGGTCATATTTTGTATCATTAGAAAGGCCAGAGCATGGCCTTTTCAATGATACCAAACATAACCTGTTTAAAGTAAAGAAAAAAAATAACAATAATACAGAAAAGAAAAATGAGGGTTTTTTTAAGACGTGAAATGGCTCAGCAGTGAAGGGGTTAAAGGGGCAGATTGAGCGTGTGTAGGGAGGAGTTCTATTTTTTTAATATTTACACCAGATAACGATTTCGGGCTATATTACAAAGTTAGTACTAACTTAACTCCATAGAGCAGTCGTTCCCAACCACGGTCTTCAAGTTCCCCCAACAGGTCAGGTTTTCCAGATATGTGAAGCACAACACAGGTGATATGATTTGCTGCTCAGTGATTTGCAGGTTTCAGTCTGCATTTCCCAAGGTGATCTGCAAATCTGGCCTGTTAGGGGTGCTTGAGGACTGCGGTTGGGAATCCCTGCCATAGACTATACTAGCTCTGGTAAATTCAAAACAGCTCTGGTTAAATTGGCACCAGCTTTGTAACGCTGCCCTTCATGTTTTAGGATAACCTTTCAGATTAGTTTACCTAGGGCTCTAGGTTATGCCACTGGTATGAAAGTCTCTTCTCAAACAGTGATTCTGATCTTCTTAATTTACTGAAAATTGGCAAAACTCTCACATGCTGATGTCACCACTTAATTTCGGATGTGCTAGTGGAAGGGCTATTTCTGATGCACACAAGGGGGAGTACACAAGGGTCTTGCTAGTAATCATACACTGATCAGCCACAACATGAAAACAACCTGCCTATTGTCATGTAGCTCCCCATTGTGCTGCCAATTCAGGTCTGATACGTCGAGGTGTGGAGTCTGTAAGACCTCTGAACCAGGGGCGGATCCAGAGACTAGTCTCGGGAGGGGCACTGACAGAAAATAAGGTGTTTTAGCAGAGAGTCCGACTCACGAGAATTTACAGAGGGCCCGGCTCACAGGAGCTTACAATCTAGAGGAGCAGAGGGCCCGGCTCACAG
The DNA here is from genome assembly GCA_009667805.1 of Leptobrachium leishanense. NCBI lineage: Eukaryota > Metazoa > Chordata > Amphibia > Anura > Megophryidae > Leptobrachium > Leptobrachium leishanense. The sequence goes on along the minus strand of CM019065.1, from coordinate 299,542,417 downwards.
GAGCTTACAATCTAGAGGAGCAGAGGGCCCGGCTCACAGGAGTTTACAATCTAGAGGAGCAGAGGGCACCCAGGAGCTTACAATCTAGAGGAGCAGAGGGCACCCAGGAGCTTACAATCTAGAGGAGCAGAGGGCACCCAGGAGCTTACAATCTAGAGGAGCAGAGGCACCCAGGAGCTTACAATCTAGAGGAGCAGAGGCACCCAGGAGTTTACAATCTAGAGGAGCAGAGAGCCCCCAGCTCACACATGGATTTGCCCCCAGCTCATGGATTTGCCCAGCTCATGGATTTGCCCCCAGCTCATGGATTTGCCCCAGGTCATGGATTTGCCCCCAGCTCATGGATTTGCCCAGCTCATGGATTTGCCCCAGGTCATGGATTTGCCCAGCTCATGGATTTGCCCCCAGGTCATGGATTTGCCCCTGCTCATGGATTTGCCCCCAGGTCATGGATTTGCCCAGCTCATGGATTTGCCCAGCTCATGGATTTGCCCCTGCTCATGGATTTGCCCCAGGTCATGGATTTGCCCAGCTCATGGATTTGCCCCTGCTCATGGATTTGCCCCCTGCTCATGGATTTGCCCCTGCTCATGGATTTGCCCCAGGTCATGGATTTGCCCCAGGTCATGGATTTGCCCCCAGGTCATGGATTTGCCCCAGGTCATGGATTTGCCCCCAGGTCATGGATTTGCCCCCAGGTCATGGATTTGCCCCTGCTCATGGATTTGCCCCCAGGTCATGGATTTGCCCCAGGTCATGGATTTGCCCCCAGGTCATGGATTTGCCCCCAGGTCATGGATTTGCCCCCAGGTCATGGATTTGCCCCCAGGTCATGGATTTGCCCAGCTCATGGATTTACCCCCAGCTCATGGATTTGCCCAGCTCATGGATTTACCCCCAGGTCATGGATTTGCCCAGCTCATGGATTTGCCCAGCTCTCACCTGGATATTGCTCCAGGCCTCCAGCTCCGGTGTTCAGGGGACCCAGATGCCGCCGGGCAGCGCAGGAGCGCCTGCCCGGTCCTGAAGAGTGCGTCCTTGTAAAGGGGAGGCGGCTGCGTGCGTGCGCAGGTCACGCGGTCCGGCCAGTCAGGTGGTACAGAGACTCAGTACCACCTGATTAGCCGGACCACGTGACCGGCTGCGCCTGCACGCAGCCGCATCCCCTTTACAAGGACGCACTCTTCAGGACCGGGCAGGCGCTCCTGCGCTGCCCGGCGGCATCTGGGTCCCCGGCTCAAATCTCGGGGGGGGGCAATTGCCCCGTTGCCCCCCCCCTGGATCCGCCCCTGCTCTGAACATGCTCAGTCATATCTGGCACAAAGACCTTAGCAGCAGATCCTCAAAGTCCTGCAAATTGCCAGGTGTTTCAGCACATCCCACAGATGCTCAATCGGATTGAGATTTGGGGAATTTGGAGGCCAAAGCAACACCTTGAAATCTTTGTCATGTTCCTCAAATCCTCCCTGAATTAGTTTTTTGCAGTTTGACAGGGTGCATTATCATTATATGCAGAAGAAATGGTTTCACGCCTATTCCCTATCAGGGCGACTGCGTGGACCAGAAGTATCCAGCCTGCTTCATGTATAACACCTAACAAGAAAAAAGGTTGTCTTTTGCGCTCACCCCTGTAGCTCCATGTGAAACAAAAGACCATCAGAGGTTTTGATTTAAATAGGCTTTGAAGGGTGCATTATCCTGCTGAAAGAGGCCGGACAGCATTGCCATGAAGGGGTGTATGTGGTCTGCATCAATCTCTAGGAAGTTGGCATTGTTGAGATTTATATTCAATAAGAAACTTATACGAGACACAAATATCAATCGTTTAGATTTCCTAGAAATTCTCCTAAAAAATTCTTTTGTCTGTTTTGTTTTGAAGAATTCACTAATCGGATAAAAACATATATTTTATTACGTATACAAAAAAGTTTCAAATCTCATAAAGATTTATAAACAACCACATCCATCCATCAGCACATAGACACTAGCTTCTCAATATATGTATCTCCTGTTAGTAACTGCATATATGATTTAATATCATTTTACTTTATCAGTTAGTAACTATACACAAATGGTTAATAAACCTTTCTGGTTAACGAAAACATTTAACATGTATTTCCCAGCAAACCAATGTTTAAACAAGCTAGATCTTGTAGAAATATATGTATCTCTCTATGCTACGTGGATCAACAAAAGATGAGCTATTTCTAGAATAAGTAATAAAAACTTATTTAGTGAATCCTCCCCTAATATCGAGAATTAAGCTTCTAATCTTCTGCTTTTTATATTGTAGTTATAGAATTCCTTGCTTTATTAATTTCAATCACAGTAACTTCCAAATTCATATATATATATATATCACTTTGCAACTATTACTTTAGGATAAATCCTTATATCCGATTCTTCTTCATATCTCTATCTGTTGCAAGAGAAATACTCCAGATATATATAATTACATTAATTCCTTAATTTAAATAGCTTTCATACATTACCTCTCCAAACTGGATTCAATGAGTTACAGCCTTTGAATATTTATGTAATATATTGTTTTTGGAATATGTGAAAATTATCAATATCAGACATTCAATACATAGGAGTTAGAAGTGTGGACCTAATTAAATGATATGTGATATCTTGAATGCATTGGGTGTTGGAATGATCTGCAATCTGAATCCATGCATTTCGTGTCCTGGGATGATCTGAATGCCTTGCAACGAACCGTACAGCTCCAATTATAGTCAGTTTGATGTCACTGACAATCTACCCCTTTCATTTAAATATTACTCTCTATATTAATATAATATTTACTATACCTCGAGGGCAGTGTTACTCTTCAAATTAATTCCACAATTAAATTTTAATATATCTTATCTCAGGTCAAAGATCAATCCGTCTTAACAAAGACCCTATATTCAATCCTAGACTTTGGGTCTCTCCTGTCAAAATTAAATATCTCCTCTCAAAACTTAGTTAAATTCCTTTCTAGTTAAAATCAACAGAAATTCTATTCTTCAGTAATTATACCGTTTACCAGTTAGATGCTCCAAATATTTGTAGAGTATATTTCCTACTGTAAATATAATAAAATATATATTGATTTATAAGAATATATTTTGTGAAATAATTATACATTTGCAAAGAGATTTTAAATTTATTCCTATACCCAAAAAGAAAATATCTTTAATTCAAGGACTTGTTAAAACAAACCAATAAATTTAAATATGACAGGTCTGGCACTTAGCTCAGCATTATATCAAATAAAGAAATTTTATCGTCTATAACCTCATGTCTGGCATTTATAGAAAAAAAACCATAACTCTTAAGGTTCACCTAGCCATGCACTATTTAAAAAAAAAATCTCTGTCCATTTCTAAAACTAGGGAAAATTGAAAAAGAAAGACTTTACATTAAAACAAGATGGCTACAGGCATCCATTTTAATTTTTCCATTATCTACCCAAGTGGCTTCTGACAACTTTCTCTCATGGCTAGCATTGGGTTTTGCAGCAATTTGAGCTATTTGAAGTAGCTCTTCTGTGTGATTGGACTAGATGGTCTAGCCTTTGCTCCCCACATGCATCAATGACCCTGGGATGTCCATGGCTCTGACACCAGTTGTCCTTCCTTGCACCACTTTTTGGTAGGTACTAACCACTGCATACCAGGGAACCACCGTAAGGCTTGCCCTTTTAGATATGTCAAATATTGATGACTAGTTCAGAGCATATCTTATCGCTTGCCCTTTTTTCTTCCTTCCAACACATGAAATTCAAGAACTGGCTGTTCACTTGCTTCCTAATCTATAAGGGCCCTACGAATCACAAATTTCCGCTCGAGTCATGAATCGAATCCGCTGTTAAGATTCGAAATCGAATGGTTGAGTGCCGCTTTCCTGTAGGATGCAGCCTGGAGAGTTTTGTGTATTCAGGTTCAGCAGACGTTACATAGAATTTGTCTCCCCACACCGAGCAGGCTCCCATATAATTTAATATGGCCAGTTATAAGCCCCCACCCGGCCGCTGTCTTTCTACCCCCACACAGCAGGCCGGCAGACCATCTCCTCTTCTTCTGGTGATGATGAATGATCCATTCAATCAATCACCTTCACCATCCTGCAAAAGAAGCACAATAAAGGAGTGACAGGGTAGTTATAGTCGCCATCACCATCTTAGCTCAGGCCTGCCTGCTGCTCGCTTTTCTGTCCTGGCCGAATACCTCTTTGCAGCTTCGACCACGCCTGTTGTCGGCCTCCTCTGCATCATGTGACATCTTGCATGTGTGTCTTGCTGGAGGGGGCAGCGCCTAGCAGCGTGACGTTCCCAGGGACGCAGATCGCAGCCAGACAAGCTCCGGAATCTGCAAGTCCGATACTAGTGCTTCTGATTTAAGAAAGCTATCGAATCGATTGGCTCACTCCAAATCGAATACGTGTGGCGAATCAAAGGTTTGCAGGTCCCTTTTAATCTATCCCACCCCATGATGGGTGCCATTTTTAAAAAAAAAAAATTTAAACCATATAATCAATGTTATTCACGTCAAGTCAGTGGTTTTAATGTTGCGGTTGGTTGGTGTACTTACATTATTGGCAACAGATTGTGGGTTTTAGGTTTGTGTTTAGATCTCACTGTAATGTAAATTCAATGCCAATAACTCCTCATAGCTTTATGGCTCTAATTCCTTTCAGGTATCAAGTGGTTATCGAACATCTTCAACATCTGCACTTTTTAATGCTCAGGAGTTCAGTAGTCGGTAAGTCTAATCTACTTCTACATTTTATTTTGTATAGTGATGCCCAGTATCCATGGACCATGTAGCATCATTCTACTGTTTGAGGGAGAGAACAAGACAAGAAATGATCTGTGCTCAGAAACTTTTTTCTTATTAAAGTTTTATTCAAATGCCAGTTTCCTTTTAAAGCGATATACCCACTCTCACAAAAGGTTAACTCGGGAAGGGTTTTGGAAGTGATAAAGTGTCTAAATTATTATTCTTTTATATAGCGGCAAGTTTCCGCAGCGCTTTACAATAGCCAAAGGGAACAAGATACAGATAAATGGACATAGGATGGGAACACTAACAAGGTTATTCAGAGGGAGGTGAAAAGCAGGAGAATGACTGGAAAATTCTAGGTCAAAATAGCCGATTTGGAAAGTGAGATGAATGGGAGAATTTTTCTGGTTTGGCTATTTTGACCTAGAATTTTCCATTCTCCAGTCATTCTCCTGCTTTTTCTCTCTGAATAACCCCGTAGGTGTAGAGGGCCCTGCTCATAGAAGCTTACAGTCTAGAGCACGGCTGTCAAACTCACGGCCTTTTGGATGTTGCTGCCTACATTTCCCAGAATTCTTTCAATGCAATAACTAGCCAGGTAATCGTGGAAGTTGTAGTTCAGAAACATCTGGGGGCTGGAGTTTGACAGCCCTGGTCTAGAGGGATTGGGTTGATGAAGACCAGGGGAATTTTACTGGATGGCAGGATCATTGGTGCCAGTGGTTCAGGAATGCCGGGGCCATTTGAAGTAGCTTCAATCGTGTGTTTGTGTAGGTGAGCAGAGGGATGAGTTGCATCTGTGATGTGGTACACTAATCTGAAGAGGTGGGTTGTAAAAAAGAAAAACTTAAACATGTCAAAATTTGGGACTTGGCACTTAAATGCAATACCTACGCACGTTGTTAAGCCAAGAGGGCAAGTTTCGTTCTAGATAAGCAAACCGGTTACACTGGTTTTACAGGAACTTGAAGCATTTAGATCACTTGAGACAGGCTTGGAATTAAGGTAAATGCCTGAGCACAACTTTGTTGGATCACAGTGATCACAAAGGGAAAAAAATGTAATAAATATTACATCCTTTACAGAGGTTGGATCGTTCATGTGCAATAAGACCCGTTCCAATAAGTACTAAATTTTTACTCTTGTGGTGCCACCACTTGACAAAATGGGGAAATGCATGTAAAATTACACCATACTGAGATGTTGCTTCTGTTAAACAGGATTAACTGCTCTTGCGTGAACTATTCTTCCATAATGCAAAATTGTAACTAATATCACGATTTGGTTCAGCTTAAAATGTGTGGTTTCCTGGCATTTGCATCTTTTAACCTCCCTGGCACTACGATGCTGACATATTTTATATGTCAGAATGGTTACAATTTATTTGGCCCCCTAGCTGTATATCGAGTGTGGCTCGGGGTTAAATGCATTGCTGAAAGCAGCAACCCCGAGCCACACTCAGGCTGCATACATTACCTGTCCCTGCACTCCCTTGCTGTCCCCTGCTGTCATCTCCGGACGATTGCGACGTCATATTTCCTGGTTTCCTTCTCGCGGAGCAAAACACCACGATTGTCGGAGAATGCGATCGTGGAGGAGAGCGAGGGAGCGCAGGACAAGTATGCATCCAGCCAGAGTGTGGCTCGGGTTGCTGATTTCAGCACTAAAAGTTAAGCCCGAGCCACACTCAGGAATACCGTCGGGGGGGGGGGGGTTAATACTTTGTAAGAGCAGAACATGTGGTATTTTCCTTTTGTATATTATTTCTCTATTACCTTTCTTCTAACCTATTTAGAAGAACAAAAGCCAGAAGTTTGAAGGGACTTACATGTCTAGAATTACTTTTTAAATTGACAGTTAAACACTTTTATCTCAATAGACAAACTAAAATAAAAAGGTAAAAGTTTTAGGAATATGTAGAAAAAGGGAAAAAAAATATTTTTCTTGCTTTTAAACCCTATCATTTCATCTTCTCTGGCCACGCCCCTCAACTAGGGATCATTCTTCAGATCCCACTTCCTGAATATTCCCCACCTCCTCCCCGCCCACTACTCCACCCATCAAAGCTTCACCTAAACTAGCACAAGCTGTGCACGTGAAACCCCGTGCACGCTCAGAAGCTCAGACGGGGGGAAACTGAGGAAATGAATATTAGCTATCTCTGTAACTGTGCAAGACTCACCCGCTGACTGGCTCACCCACTTGTGCTCTTTCATGATTTACTTACTCACTGTTTCGCTCAAACTCCCTCACAGGTCACTCACTCTCGCACTCGTTCTTGTGCTGTCTATGTCGTGAGTGCCTGCTCTCGCTGTGCTTTTTATTGCGCTCTCACTGCTTTAGCTTGCTGTCTCTCTGCCTTTCTTTTTTTGCTGTCCCCCTCTCTGCTGTCTTTTTCTCCCTGTGTGTATTGACGTCTTTCCTTCTGTCTCTGCAGTAGCTGGGGGTGAAAGTTTTAGCCCCGCCCTCTCCTCAGCTCAAAGTGTAGGAGGGAGGATGAGCGACTCAGTCGCACATGCTCAGTGTGTTTTTTATGCATTCCACAGAATACACGCTGATTGGTTAGCTCAGTGTGCCTCCTGGGGAGAGTGCGGAAAACTCCAAAAAGAAAAGTGGGTAAATATGAAAAAACATCATATTTACTTGCTTTTTATGCCTGCTGTAAGAGACTACTGACTCGTTCAAAAGGCATTACACTTAAAGGCACAATGACAAAGCATGCATGTCTCTTTAAGTCTATTTTTCTACAGTCACTGAAGCAGTACCCACCTGTATTGAGGGGTGGGCACGGGCTCTGTCCCCATGGCATAAAAATGGTCAATAATGAATTAATTTGCAGGTACATGGATAGCACTGGGATTTTTTTCTTCTTTGTCTCATGACCGTTTTTATTGAATGTCAGCAATGGTCCTATATATAACCGTTTACAATTAGTGTATAAACCTATACAAGTTCAATGTGACTTTTTGTACCGAGATAATAGAAAAAATACATTCTTAGTTTTTATTATGCTTTATTTTAAAATTTAAGTCAAAACCAAAAGTAAATAAAACATGTTCTAGAAGTGTAGAGCAGGATACGAAATTGGATAAAACCGAACAAAACAAGGTCAACCAAAAGTTGCATGGAGGCATCGAACAATCCTTGATCAGTGCGGAGTTGAAAATTTAGATTAATTCTGCAGAAAGCAATGAGATAAAATTTATTTTACATTTTACTTCTTTGTTTTCCACTTTGGTCTATTGCCTATTCATTGCATTCTGTCTTATCACATTGCCAGCATGGGTAATTTTTTTGCATGTGTTGAAACGCAATCCTTTTAAATTTGGTAACAGGAAAGTCTATTTAAATGTACTTGTAATCAGAAACTTCCTTTTGTACGGGATTGGCATAATATGGACATTGCAGGAAGTGTTTGGTAAATTCTAAACCGGATTCAGAGTTAAATTCTCTTTACTTTTCATTTGACAGTATTCCCCAATTTTATATTTGTAGTTGGGCAGTGCTGCGTTAAAAGTTTACATGGGGGGGACCTCTTCAGCATTGTTTTGAACAGTTGAGGTATGATAACAATGGGAAAGCTAGTCAACATTTATTAAAGAAGTACATGAACCGTTCAGGACTTAACCCCTTCACTACCAATATCGAGAGATCTCTGGTTTCAAAGGTGCCCCGATATCGAGAGCTCTTGATGTGCTGTTCTGCAGCCCAAAAGAAAGTGAAATTGATTTGCTGCAAAGGAATTTCGTTAGCTTTTGGGCTGCAGAAGGGCTGCCCTCAAAGTTTTGCCCCCGCAGTTTTAGCCCTGTGGGCAATGAGCATAATGCCCAAAGAGGTAAAACTGTTAAATCAGCTGCTCACAGCTCTGAAATATCAGGCTTCCAGAAGCTGTCAACAGCCGATGCAGGAGAAATGGAAGAAAATGGATCTTCTAGTAAAACCTCCTGTAACTCAGTTTGGCAGTAGATGGCACCACCTACTGGCCAAATAGGTTATTATATTAATAGATAAATATTACTGTACAATTTATTAAAAATTATTTTTCAAAAAACTGTTTTCTGACAATTCTTTTTTTTTTTAAAACACTTGGTAGTGAAGAGGTTAAGAACAGAATATTGACACGATTTGCTTTTCCCTATTCAACAGGTTATCCTATTTGCTAATCTGTCCGGTACAGTAATATTGTTAACATCTGGACTACAGAAGACCGTTCAGTACATATTTATTGACTTGCTTGTATGCATCCTGTGTCTCATTTTCTTGTGACCATTAGTAGGATTGTCTTCAAAAATAAGTAGACTTGATTATTTATTTCCTTTTTGTGCAGATTGTCTGTCTCAGAAGATAATGTTTTTTCAGAGAGTGACAGAGGCAGCGCAGCCAGAGAAAGAGGGAAGTCCATGGATGAAATCGGCACTGCAGACATAGTCAGGCGATCTGTGATGAGCCAAAGCAGCGATCAGCTTTACCACATAAAAGAGCCTTTAAATTTGCCAGGGACAGAGAGTGCAAGCAACACATCTGCAGTCCATCAAGAGAGGCTTTGGGTCAGCACGGAGAACGCATTGGGAAACGTGCCCAATCAAACAAGCATAGAGGACTTTGTAAGGCCGCCGAGATCAGATGTTGCAAGCTCGGCGTGGGATAGACATTCCAGGCCCTCCAGAGCAAGTGCCGTTTCCTCCACCACAGAAACTTCTATTTCACAAGAAATCCCATTCTCCGGGGCACTTGAGAAGTCAACGACTCTGTTTCCAGAGGATGAAGTCTTTTCACAGGCCATTGCCATCAGAAAGGAACTGTCAAGTAGGGCGTCCCTCGTACATCAAGAAGATTGCAGAAGGCCGCTCACTAACCGTAGTCCGACCCCATCATCCATCACTGTGTCTGATCACCTACCATTACAAAACCAGATGGTGACTGCGCCTTCATCCAGGTAATACAGACATTTCTAATATTTATGCCGTTCTTTTTTTTTTTCGTTATTTCTGTAAAGATTTCCTGGAGTATTCTAATAGACCAATGTTGGCCAACCCTGTCCTCAGCTCAGGGAACTCTTACAGGCCAGGTTTTAAGGATTATCTTGGGTAAATGCAGACTGAATGCAATCCTTGAGAAGCAAATCCTATCCCCTGTTCTGTGCTTCAGATATCAGGCAAACCTGGCCTTTTAGTGCTTGCTGAGGACAGCTATTAAAAATCCAGTATTAGCCTTTGTAGCACTATATGGGCTGAGTGTACCGATTACTGCTACAGTTTAAACATAGCCATTTAATAGACCTTTTTCCTTGCTTGGAAATTGCACTGGGGTCCGTTACAAAGTGATACATTTTGTGTTGATCCACTTTTTTGACCAATTTATGTCAACGTTCTTTGCCAAACGTCACAAAATTTCTTAATGAAGATTTGACAAATTTGATTTGTATAATATCTAGAATAACAAAATATTTTAATGCATATATATTATCACTATCAGGTTTATTCAAAGAAAGGTGAAACTCAGGAGAATGACTGGAGAAGTGAAAATTCTAGGTCAAAATGGCCAAATCAGAAAAATTCTCCCATTTATCTCTTTCCAAATTGGCTATTTGGTCTAGATTGTTCTCTTTTCTTGCCAGTTCTCCTGATTTTCACCTTTCTTTGAATATACCTGTTAATTTTACTCTAGACTGACCTCATCGAGGTCCTGGAATAAAAAAAAATATAATTTTGGGCGTTCTAGTGATAACTTGATACAAATAAAGTGTGTGATTGTTCACGTTTTGATTTCTTTAAAACCTTGCCTTGTGTAAATTTGTGAATCAATCTTGCAAGATAAGAAAGCAATATAATCTTGCTGTACCTGGAAATAAGGGTAAATGTGTGAATTTACATGGCGTCCTTTGTCTTGCCAATGTCAATTCTTTAGTTTTTGGATTAGGGAATGTTATTTAAAATCCCTTTTCCTGTATTCTAGTCCTAACATCCCTGCTTAATCCTTAGTTTCTACAATTTATCTTTGGTTTGAAATGTACTTTTTGCTAAAGTCTACTGTCATATTTTGATTTTCTTCCCCGACAGACCAAAATTGTTAATTTTTCGTTATTGTCTATGTTGTATAGCTCTGACATTCTTGCGAAGGATCTTCCTGAGAACAGTAATGAGGTGAGAGATGATACAAGTGACCTTTTGGAGACTCAAGCAGTCAAAAGACTATCTGACCCCACTGAAGACAGAGAAGAAACAAAGTCAGAGGAGCCCACGTCAATGAGTAATTCACAACAGGGAGAATTAATCCTCCTTCCACCCAGCCAGGTGAATGCCCTGCAAACGTCACCGTCTCCTGTTGGCCAAAACGAGCACAAAGAGTACAATGATACAGATAGAGTTGAACCCGACGCTTGTGAGCTGAAGAGTAGTGATCCAGGAGGAGACGAGACCTTTCCCAGAGTCGACGTTAAACAACTCGAAGATGACAGACATGCAGAACTGGTTAAAGAGATAATTGCTGAAGACAGGTCTCTGGCTGACATCCTGAAACCTCTTCCTGTAAGGGAATCTGCAATGGAACTTATGAAAAGCCTGTTCCTTCTGGACATGTCTGAAATGGAAAGATGCAGATGCAGGGGACATCTGAAGAAGGACAGCAATGAAATATCTCTAAGCAATAAAGAGTGAGTAGATAAATATCTGTTAGTTGAAATTGAAAATTCTTAATCTGAGAAATAAAATAATGGGAATATCTTCTAGTGGACAATTGATCTCCGTGAAACGTGCAGTGATTTAGAAGTATAATCAAGCAAAGCTCCTTTGTCTTGCCTTTACCTATCTCGTCAGTTGTTGTTCTTATAGTATAGTATAGTATAGTAAATAATATTTGGCTAATGTCCGATGAACGCAGTCTGAGCGCACTCTGCGTGCGTGCATAACGGACGGACGTACTGACAGAAGATACTGTAGACACGACATGGTCCATTTTTCTTGACGGACGTAGAAAAAAAAAATTATGGGAAACAAAATGAATATGAAAAATGATACAAATTGGAAAATGATATGAAAAGCCACTTTGTGCTTCAAGGTGCTGGATGTTGCAATGCGCTCCGTCTGACTTCATGTCCTCACACACACACAGAACGCTACGTGGACATGGCGCACTCTGTGCGTCTGTCCTAGTGGTTTTACGTTCTTGCCTAACTTGCGTCCGTTTGCCTCGTGCGTGCGCAGTTCAGTGCGCACGTACTTCGTGTGTGGGTCTCTATTGATCATGATTCTATGCTGCGACAGACGTTAAACTGTGCGGCGACACGGACGTGATCACTGCGTTCGTCTGACATGGGCCTAAAGCGTCAGCATATTTCGCAGCGCTGCACAATGTAGACCGGATTACAATACATTGAACAACATTTGAGAAACCAATACAAGAGGGAACGAGGGCCCTATTCCCTTGAGAATTTACAATCTGTTATATACATTGGGCAGTATTACAATGTTGTTGCTAACTTAACCAGAGTTGTAAACGTAAAACCTCCATAGGCTATAATGGCTCTGGTAAATTTACAACAGCTCTGGTTAAGTTAGCACCAAGTATGTAATATGGCCCAATATGTCTATATGTATATGCAGTTATATTGTCTCCCTCCCTTCTCTATCATTTCTCACTATAATTCTTTTTCTTTAGCTCTGTTTTCACTCTTCTGCCTCGATTTCTTTCTACTCCCTCTTTTCGCCTTTGGTCGTCCACCCTTTTCTCACTCTTGCATTATTGTATGCTTGACTGCAGCCATTAAACCCTGAAGATGCGTCTAATGTTTATTTATTGCTTTTTATTGTTCTGCCTCTCATTATACAGCACTACAGAACTTGTTAGAGCTTTATAAAAACTTGTAACTAACTTTTTACCAGGCTTTTTCTCCTATATTCAGAAATTGTTATATATACAGTCATGGCCGACATTGTTGGCACCCGAGACATTTTTCCTGAAAATCAAGTATTTCTCACAGAAAAGTATTGCAGGAACACATGTTTTGCTATACACATGTTTATTCCCTTTGTGTGTATTGGAACAAAACAAAAAAAGGGAGGAAAAAAAGCAAATTGGACATAATGTCACACAGAACTCCAAAAATGGGCTGGACAAAATTCTTGGCACCCTTAACTTAATATTTGGTTGCACACACTTTTTTGAAAAAATAACTGAAATCAGTCGCTTCCTATAACCATCAATAAGCTTCTTACACCTCTCACCTGGAATTTTGGACCACTCTTCCTTTGCAAACTGCTCCAGGTCTCTCTTATTGGAAGGGCGCCTTTTCCCAACAGCAATTTTAAGATCTCTCCACAGGTGTTCAATGGGATTTAGATCTAGACTCATTGCTGGCCACTTCAGAACTCTCCAGCGCTTTGTTGCCATCCATTTCTGGGTGCTTTTTGACGTATGTTTGGGGTCATTGTCCTGCTGGAAGACCCACGATCTCGGACGCAAACCGATCTTTCTGACACTGGGCTCTACAGTGCGACCCAAAATCCTTTGGTAACCCTCAGATTTCATGATGCCTTGCACATATTCAAGGCACCTAGTGCCAGAGGCAGCAAAACAACCCCAAAACATCATTGAACTTCCACCATATTTCACTGTAGGTACTGTGTTCTTTTCTTTGTAGGCCTCATTCCGTTTTCGGTAAACAGTAGAATGATGTGCTTTACCAAAAAGCTCTATCTTGGTCTCATCGGTCCACAAGACGTTTTCCAAGAAGGATTTTGGCTTACTCAAGTACATTTTGGCAAACTGTAGTCTTGCTTCTTTATGTCTGTCAGCAGTGGGGTCCTCCTGGGTCTCCTGCCATAGCGTTTCATTTCATTTAAATGTTGACGGATAGTTCGCGCTGACACTGATGCTCCCTGAGCCTGCAGGACCGCTTGAATTTCTTTAGAACTTGTTTGGGGCTGCTTATCCACCATCCGGACTATCCTGCATTGCAACCTTTCATAAATTTTTCTCTTCCGTCCACCCACAGAGAGATTAGCTACAGTGCCGTGGGTTGCAAACTTCTTGATAATGGTGCACACTGTGGACAAAGGCAAATCTAGATCTCTGGAGATGGACTTGTAACCTTGAGATTGTTGATATTTTTCCACAATTTTGGTTCTCAAGTCCTCGGACAGTTCTCTTCTCCTCTTTCTGTTGTCCATGCTTAGTGTGGCACACAATGCAAAGACTAGGTGAACTTCTCTCCTTTTTATCTGCTTTCAGGTGTGATTTTTTTTTATATTGCCCACAGCTGTTACTTGCCCCAGGTGAGTTTACAGGAGCATCATATGCTTGAAACAATCTTATTTATCTACAATTTTGAAAGGGTGCCAAGAATTTTGTCCAGCCCTTTTTGGAGTTTTGTGTGACATTATGTCCAATTTGCTTTTTTTCCTCCCTTGGTTTGTTCCAATACACACAAAGGGAATAAACCTGTGTATAGCAAAACCTGTGTTACCGCAATACTTTTCTGTGAGAAATACTTGATTTTCTGGAAAAATGTCTCGGGTGCCAACAATTTTGGCCATGACTGTGTGTATATATATATATATATATGTGGCAGATATAATATATTTTTTTTTCTTTTAAGGATCTGTAAATGTAATTTTATTGAGTTCAAAAAAAGGGTGTGGTGTAGGTAAGAGAACCTATAGAACAATATAGGAACAGAAATGAAAAGTCTTCAAATTTGAGAGTTGAGGCTCGCAATTTTTAAGATTTTGTCACTGCTGATATTTTGAGGGTTGTAGAATTTTGTTTTAATTCTAGAAGTAGAAGTACTCCTGCTTTAAAGGCATTCCAGTCGCTCAGTTTTTGTGGCCTCCTGTTCCATTTCCTTAGAACAGAACTCTATTTGCACTTACAGATGATTAAAAAAAAAGCCCCATTTTTGCATTGGTCTTAGAGCAAAGATTTTCATGTGATGGATTTTGTTTTTCAGACCGGGTCTAGAGAGTGCTTCAAAACTGTCATCCAAAACTATGCTTCTTCTTCAGAAGACTTCCCTTCCTTCGGCTGGAGAACCTCATGATGGCGTCACTGCAAAGAAGGTTAGTACCAATTTACAGGTGGTAGAACAGACAAGAGATTTACCTTTCCCCAGGTATCCTTCATTAAGAAGAAAGAAAAATCCAGCTTGCTGTGGAAATCCAAAAAATAAATGAGAAACCTTTTTTTTTTTTTTCTCTTTTTTAATAAAAATTTCTTTTCAGTAAAAATCTAAAGGCACACCCCATTATTCTGATTTTTTTTTTTTTATGAATCTGTTAAGCCCACTGGAAGTTGGGTTCATTTGGGGAATGAATCAATTTTTTTTGGCAAACCTCCTGCTAACGTTTGTCACTCAATTCTAAGTGGGAGTGATGGTTCTATGTGGAGAGCTGTCCTATAGGACAATTTTCTGCTTCCACCCTATTGCCTGTTGGCACGTACACTAAAAAATTAGCGTGCCAACATCACCAGTAAGGCTAAGGTCAGACTAACGCAGTTTTAACGTGCGTTTAGCCGCACGAATCACGGCCGTACTAGCAGCAAATGACGTCCAATGCGGGGAACATACGACGAACGGCCGCACGAAAGTTCGTCCGCGCAACGCAAGTGGCCAACGAACGCATTTTTTCGAGAACGTCAAACCGCTACTACTGACGTACAGAGTGCGCTGCGGCCGCATAGCGGCGTGTGTGTGTGATTAGGAGACGTCAGACGCTGCTAATGTCCGGCCAACATAACGTCCAGACTCAAAAAGTGTTTTATTGATGATCCGTACAAAATCACGGACGAAAATGCGCATCGTATGACCGCTATCGCGTATTCCGGGGGAAAATACGTACGTTCGTTCGACCGAACTTTTTCACGGACGACGTGAAAAATGCGTTCGTCTGACCCTAGCCTTAAGGTCAATTGCGAAGCGCTGCACTACAGCCCTCAAAATACTCTCCCTACGGAATAGGAAACATGGCGGTGCTAGCGCTGGAACCAAGTGGCTGCCGAGGGATGAGATGGTGCATTTGTCATAAAGATTATTGTGATATTCCACAACATGTCAAAGCCATCCAGTTATTCTAAGAGAGCCGAATTGGCTCCGAAATTGCACCGAACAGTGAATTTCCTCATACGGTGCAATTTCGTGCCCATTTGTCTATTCAAAAAACGGGCAGTTTGCCAAATATTGGCGAATTGCCAGCAAAATACGGTGCCTGTTCGATGGCAGTGAACTCCCATAGAGAAGCAATGGATAATCTATTCAGACACCAAACAGCACCGAAATGTCAGGGGAATGCCCACATTTATCAGTGGTTTAATCAGGCGAATCCAATAGGTTTCAATGTAAAAAATATTCTCGTTTTCATTAAATATTTATTCAACCGATTTATTCTTTTCAGCAAAAAGTCAAATTTTTTAGGTGTTTTTCTGGATTTTCCTTGCGCTTCGGGGACCCTGCGGTGAATGCTGAATTCACCGCAGGGTCAGAAAATACGACTCTCCAAAGTGCGAGGAACAAAAGAGCACCGAAAAACCCTGATAGTGTACTTGGTCACTACAGGGGTACTTTTTAAAATTTTTGGTTTTTCTCTTCTTGCGTTTTTGAAATTTTCAACCCAGCAAATCACAGAAATTGCGCTCATTTAGAGAAACTTTATGCTTTCTGAGAATTTTATCTGCATTCCTGCTTCTGTCCCTAAACATATGCTATAGTATTTTTGTGCACGGTTAAGGCTGGGGTCAGACCAGCGCACTTTTAACGTGCGTTCTGGCGCACATAATTACAGCCGCACTAGCAGCAGATGACGGGCAATGACGGCCAATATACGATGTACGGCCGCACAAAAGTCCGGCCGTGCAACGCAAGTGGAATTTGAACGCATTTTTCTCAGAACGCTGAACCGCTAGTACTGAAGTACTGAGTGCACAGCTGCGGCATAGCGGCGTATTTGCGTGATTAGGAGATGTCAGACACTGCTAATGTCCAGCCTACATAACGTCCAGACGCAAAAAGTTTTATTGACGATCCGTACAAAATCACGCCTGAAAATGCGCGTCGTCTGACCGTTTTCGCGTATTGCGTGAAAAAATACGTCAATGCGTTCGGACGCACTTTTTCACGTTCGCGGGGAAAAATGCTTTCGTCTGACCCTAGCCTAAACAATGCAGGTGCTAGTACACTGACTATTATCTGGCTACAGCTTCTAAACTCAATGCATGGGTTTAGATTATCCTTTTTTTTTTATCTTTTTAGTTAGAATTGATTTCCCGCATCCGTTCTAAACTGGAGGAACTGTGTGAACAAAGGGAATTGCTCCTGTCTGATATCAGTGAAAACCTGTCTGATGGCAAAAACATGGAGGCAGTGGTCAAAGAGATCTGCAAGCCCAATGAGTATGAACGCTACATGATGTTTATTGGGGATCTGGAGAAGGTAGTGAGCCTCCTCTTCTGCCTGTCCATGAGGCTGGCAAGGGTTGAAAACGCATTAAGCAAAATCGATGACCATACAGACGCTGAGGAGATGGTAAGCTAGGATTCTGAGCGTTTTCCAATGCTGCTTTGTGTTTGTATGCCGGTCTGCCTGCTTGTAGTATCCACATCAATTTACAAGGGACAATCTACTAAAAATAACCCCCTCCTCCCTTGGTCCTCTTAAATTATTAGGCATATGCAGCTGACTGTATCTGTCAAATTATTTGAGGTGAAAATACTCGCCTTTTCCCAGTCTGCTGAATGACAGCTGTGTGGACAGCGTACATTCCTCCACTTCACAAAGCTATATCTACACAACGGGGCTGAACTGGTACTGAACATAGCCTGACGTGACCATGTTAATAAGATAAAGTGGTCAGGGTCCCTAGAGTGTCCCTTTTTTAAAGCCGTGTTTCCCAAACCTGTCCTCAGGACCCTCAACCAGGCCAGATTTGCAGATCGCCTTGGAGAAATGCAGACTGAATCCTTAAGACCCTGCTCAAGAGCTTACAATCTGTCTCCTTTCGTTCTATATGTTTAATGTGTATGTATCTTTGTTGGTCTGCCTCTCCCCTTGTACAGCGCTATGAAACTTGTTAGAGCTTTATAAATACCTGTAACTGTATTTGAGTCCATTTTATCGTGGTTTGGAACCTTACTTTAACCCCTTCACTACCACTATCGAGATATCTATGGTTGAAAGGCACCACCTGGTGCACTGATAGATATCTGTGATGTTTTTCAGCCCAAAAGCAAATTAAATTTGTTTGTTGCAAACTAATTTTCTTTATGGGCTGCAGAAGGTGCCCCCAAGGTTTTAGCCCTCTGGGCATAATGCCGAAAGAGTTAAAACTGTAAAATCAACAAAAATGTCGGACATCTACATTCAAGGAGCTGATACAGATGGCACCATCTACTGGCCAAATATGTTAGTACAGTAAATAAAAAATCATTGGATGTATTTTTAAATGCCTTTAGAGAATAATTAATTAAAAATAATAATAAAAAAAATGGTTCCTGACTTTTTTTTTTTTTTTTTGGAAAATCACTTGGTAGTGAAGGGGTTAATGGTCCTTTTTCTGAAGGATAAATCTACATACTGTTATTGGCCTAAATCCAAACAGAAATAAGAATGAGGCCCTCACACAAAAATTTGTAGTGAAAAGGAGAACCTTTTATTTAGGCAACATTTCGTTTGCGAGTGCAACTTTTAGGTGCACTGTACCCCTTTACATTCTAGATACGAAAAACTCGGAACAGAGATGTTTCTGCAGGTGCTTTCTTTGGCAAATCCAAACCGGTCAACTGGAGTGAGATGTTTTGTGTAGTGGTAAAACTAAACTGTAGGGGGAGTTGTGTGACTGAACTAACAGGTCCATACAGCAACGTTATTGACACCATCATGTAGTTTGCGAAGACATTGTTATGCATCGGAAACCTTAAAAATGCAGTTCAATAATTTTACCATAGAGTGGGTAATCTAGGTATAGAACTGTACAAATTAAAATATACAATTTAAGCACATGTTCACTCAATAACTATTTTATTGTTAATGAAAGTTTTGGCTCCTCCGATACATCTTGTGTTGGCAACAAAACGATGAATTTAATCTTAATTTTAACCCCCCACACTGATTTTTATCCATTTATTTTTCTTTCCCTCTTAGCAATCTCTTAAGGAACGTCACAATCTCCTCTCCAGACAAAGAGAAGATGCTAAAGACCTGAAGGAAAATTTAGATCGTAGAGAGCGGGTGGTCACTGGAATTCTGTCCAAATACCTGCGTGAGAATCAGATACAAGACCACAAACATTTTGTGAAGCTCAAAACATCCTTCCTGATTGAGCAGAAAAACCTGGACGAGAAGATTAAATTTCACGAAGAACAGTTGGAGAGCCTCCACAATAGCATTCCTCCTTAACAGGCCAGAAGAAGTGATGAAATGGTATTTTCTCTGCCATGACTAGAGTCCCCCATGGACTTGTTTTATTTTTTTAATTTTTTTTTTTTTTGTGTTGATTATGCTGCTGCTATAATATATCAGAATTAATATTCATTGTTCGACACGTAGGCTGAACTCTCTAAAGAATTTGACAGTGTTAATCAGGCTTTTCAGGCAAAAAGAAGAGTACGTTGGACTGGGTGGCAGCCAAGGTGAAGAGGACAAATATTTGTGTGCCTTGTTTTATTTGGATTAGTTGTCACTGTTTTGTCTTTATCCTTGTTGTTACAAAACAAAAAAACTGTGTCCTTGACATTTGGTTCTCTGGTTGAAAAGATTATTTCAATAAAAACTATATTAATATATTTTATTATGTTTAATGGTTGACTGTGTAGAAGATATTGCAGAGTTTACAAGGGTTCAGTAATCTGTTTCAGATTGCAAAAAGAACGCTTATGTATCAAGAAGAGAATTCACTCTATATAATATAGACACAATTTTACACTATGCATAGTCTTCCTGCTGGCAGAAGTAAAATAGATTTATATAATGCGTTTATTTGTTAACCAACCAACTTTGTAATGTTGGTTCCAGCAGGCCAAACTTCTTGGAGGAATCGTGCTCTTCCCCTAATGCTTAAACATAGAAACATAGAAAAATGTCGGCAGATAAGAACCTTTCGGCCCATCTAGTCTGCCCAATTACATGGATACTTTACCTCAATTTATCTTTTGTTTAGGATAGCCTTATGCCTATCCCATGCCTGCGTAAATTCAATTACTGTTTTGGCCTCTACCACTTCAACTGGAAGGCTGTTCCATGTATCCACCACCCTCTCAGTAAAATAATGCTTCCTGATGTTACTTTTAAACCTTTGCCCCTCTAATCTAATCTGAAATCGTAAGCTGAAATCTTTTGGCAGCCATGCAATAAAGCTCTATGATCCAACCAGTGTGCCCGCCCAGTTCCGTTGTCTAATTGCTGTGGGTTTTGGACCACCCTGGCACCCTTTGTTGCACCTAATGCTGGACTTGTGTAATAGACGAGTGTTGTGCTTGTCTTCTACACCGGTTAAAGAGATCCACTGATACTCTGACCATTATGGCTCACAGCATTTGCCGAGTCTCCCCCGACGGTCTGGATAAGGCTGTAATTTCTTCCTGGCTTCGATTCATTGTGCTTGTAAGTTAAGTTCCCTCATTCACAATACAATTTGACAACCAAGACACATACAGGGTTATTCAGAAAGCACTGAAATGTCGCCGACATTTTGGTGCCCTTTAGTTCCCCCGCACTTCAGGGCAATTTGGTGAAATCTAGATCTGACTCTGCAGTGTATTAAAGTACAACCGCAGGGTCCCCCGGAGTGCAGGGAAGACCCACTCGCCGAAAACCTGCAGAAACCGCTGCAAAAAACCACGCCGGATAAAGCCGCAAATCACAGCGCAGACCAGCCCCTGGAAAAAGCGGACAAGCTGACGAACGGGATAAAAAAATGAAAAAACACAGTACGCTTGCAAGTTTTAAAATTGAAACTGTTTGCAAAAAAACTACTGAACAAAAATGGAATTTACATATAAGGTCCAATTAATGACAATAAGAAGGTCTGTTACAGGAAAAATAAACGCTTTCAAAAAAACGGGGAAAAAAATTGACGAAAAATGATCCTAAAAAAAATCTATAGACTTTCTAAATCAAAATAAAATCATAAACGGTTTATTAGATATTGGATTAAAACGGGAATATTTTTAACATTGAAGCCTATGGGGTTTGCCTGAATAAACCTGCTGAATGAAACCACCGAAAAGCAGGGCATTTCGGCAACTTTTCACTGCTGTTTGGGGTCTGTGAATAGAATTGCTTCTCTATGGGGGATTTCACTGCCGTCAAACAGGCACCATACATGCAGGCAATTCGCCAAAATTTGGCGAACTGTCTGCTTTCTGTATAGCCGAATGTCACCGTACGCTAAATTTCAGTGTCTGGTTACATTTCAGCGACGATTCGGACCTCTCTGACTAGCTCCTTTACTGTTAACCTACTTTTCATAGGGAATGGCTAAAGCGATAGCTTTAATATTGAATTGTCAACAAAAGAAGACAAGTGAGCCAGAATCGGATCCTCCTCTCATAATGTTCAGTAACTGTGTAGAATAATTAAGACCTATTTATGGAGTGACAATAGTACTTGGGGTTAAAGGTAAGCTTTTCTGTAGTGTTTATCTGGAATACGCTTTGAAGCATAAACGGCCAAGGTTCTGCAGAATATTGATGTTAGCAATGTTATTATATATCCAATCATTTTAATGAGAAGCAGTCTTTGTATAAAGTGAACCTGTCAGTGGCAGGTTCACCTGACCTGTAATGAAACATCAGGAAATATTGCATTGCATGAGGAGTTATTTAAAATCATCAATTTGATTCATTGCCAGGCGCTGACATACTGCTCCCCTGGTGTTGAATTACAAAGGCCAACGGCGCAATTTTCCCATAATTGCAACAATTAACCCTGATTAGTGATGCTTCTTGGCATGTTGACTCCTTTTAAACATTATCAGCCAAAGACCGCAAGGAGCGGGTGGACTGTCTGCAGGGAGACACATCTGGAGCACTTGCATTGCCATAGATCTCTATGCCAATAGTGCATGGTGGGAATGATTGGGCAACTAAAGGGGAAATTAAATAACCTCTACGATTGTCATCCTTTGGAGCACTACATTTTATAAATTTTAAAGTTTAGTAAAATTCTCACTTTTTGTATTTCCTAAATATACTTGACATTTTTGTTTTACATGTAATCTGCTCAGTGATTTAACCTTTTCTTGAGGATGCAAGATGTGACGTTATTCAGTTCTCAGTGCATCGTCTTTTTTTATTTTATACTTTACTCGATAAATGTAAATCTGTAAGTCCTTTCCTGTTGATGAAACCTATTCGGCACATGACCAGTGGACTGTCTTGGAATTATTCTTTGAATACAACAACATCTGGGGGGGGGGCGTGTTGGCTTGATAACCCTGTGCTAGAGGGTCAGAGACTGAAGCCACAATAGGGTACACACTGCAGGTCGGGTTAAGGTTATATATGTGGGGATTAGGCTTGACACTGCTTACTATGTATATTTTGTTGTTTCTCCAGCCAAGTCATCCTTGCAACTATTCCGTTCCGTGGCTTTGTTTTTTGATCCCATGGTGGATTTATTTCTGGGTGGGTATAAATGAAAGCCCACCAGTCTGGTTTGCTACAAAGCACCCTGTGGTTTCATTGGTTAGGACTCGTTTACCAGAGGTGCCTTGACGTTGGCAGGTGAGCTTACACTCAAATGACCATTAGAGTAAACTAAAACCTCTAATTGTATTTTGTTTCAGTGTTTATAGGGATAAGCGCAGATGACCCTTTTTTTTCTTGTGCTGTTTTATTGCTTGTTCTGGTGCTGGGCTGGATACATCTGGTGGTTGCAGCCACCCCAGTGTGGATTAGGCGCGACACCACTTTTTTCTGTATTATGGAAGATTTATATAGGCTGACAATACCGCCTATTCCTGGGGCACATTCCTGCACCAGAATGTGCAATCGATACAGTGATGTGTCAATGCAAAGTTGCATGCGTCAATCACGTGACGTAGGTAATAAAAAGGTTTTCCCAGTTGCAATGGCTGTGAAAGTTAGACCATAAGAAAGGCTGAGCGCCAAAGAATTGAGGCCATTGAACTATGGTACTGAGAAGACTTCTGCGAGTCCCTTGGACTGCAAGGTGATCAAACCGGTCAGTCCTAGAGGAGATTAACCCTGACTGCTCTTTAGGCCAGATCCTGAAGAAGACACTCCTATATTTTGGTCACTCTCGCAGCTCAAAAGCACAACCCTCAATTGAGTCCTATGGACTCCAGGAGGTGATACTCACAGCGGTGCGAACGTGCTACCTTGAGTATCCCAGCAGTTAGCAATGTGTTCCAGGGCAAGGTGCTGAGGTAGTGCCTGTCCCAGAATACCGCGCTAACATGGATGCCACGGATATCTGCGGGTGCAGATTATTCCCGTCAGCATTCCCATTTTAACGCAAACTAGGGAATATAGCCCAAAGAAAGCATGCAACTTAATACAACGGAAGTCGTCATGTACAAGGCACTTCTGAATACATAAGGATAACATCATAGAATTCCCACAAATAAAGTTAAATCTCTATGCTAGTTAAGTTTCATTTACTGGATTTTGACACCTGTCCTTAGTGTGTTCAAGCTTTGCATAGAGGTGTGCATTTCTAATTTGGCATATTTAACAGATCTTCTATATAGAGGCCAGGGCTAGGCATGAACAGATTCACACAAACAGGCACAAAATGCACAATCGGGAGCGCAATGGATTTATGACTTTTAGTCCTTGATGATTCAAAAGTTTCTGAAAAGTCCTTCGTGCATGGAAGTCGAAGGAGTCCCAACTCATATGTTCGTCATGCAGAGAGAACAGAAAAAAATCTAATTGTGTTTATGGAATGTACGATATTGCCCATCTAAAAATTAGATCACGTGGAATAACACTCACAAGTCTGGAGCTAAAGAGCTCGAATCTGGACGCAGTTGAGCCACTATGGGGAGCTCTTCGCAACAACCGGAATACCGTTCTTCCTGGGGGTCTTCAGCAATGTGGAGAGTTCATATGTACCTCAGAGGGAAACGTGTCCTAGCATAATTAAATTTAAATGACAGATGGTAGTGAACTCTAAGAGGTGATAAACTCACGTGTTGAAGAACCTCCTGTATCGGTGGTTCAGTAGGTATGCAGTAGACCACTTCCCAGGGGGTCTCAACCTCTTAGAGTGGATGTTCAAATCAATGGTTCACCATTTTCCTCAGTGAAGACCAGATATATTCAAATATGGGTGTATAAATATCGAGCGTGAAGAGGTTAAATAAAAGTGGTTTTATTAAAAAAGGGTATAAAATATTTTCATCCGTTAAGGTCTGTACAGGGACAAAGGCTAAGACATTTTGGACTGGGTAGCCAACTTTTTTAATACTACCCGCTGCATATTATTGTGAGTTTTATTGATGTGGAGCTCGGTGATACGCTCCTACAACTGCACATTACTGTGGGCCATATCACATAGTTTACGCTAAAATGGGGACGATGGTCAGTCTGGGGCTGGGCATTAATGCGATTTGAGTGACATGACAACAGTTGGTTTGCAGAGACATTGCTCTATTTATGGCCACCAAACTGACCTATTCTATACTGCTTACAGCATAGATCTGTTCATGGAAAAATTTTCCCACTAACTGCTGACTTGCCAAGTAGGAATATTAGGGTTTTGAATAGAAAACAGCAGAAAACAATAGCTGCATTTTGTGCATATAAACTCTCTTTCCCATTGAGACAGACATATACACATGTAGCGCTCACTCCTGGAGGAGCCGCTGAATTTGAACCTCGGGTCAGTCTCCCCGCACTAGGGAATAAATATACTCCAGCACCGTCGTGGATTTTATAAATTATATAGTTTACTGAATAAACTGGCATATAATGAGTAACACGGTATATATATATATTTACAGTACTTCGTATTGCGGGAAACGCGCAGCGGAAAAGAAGTACAATACTTCGTAATGCGAGAAACGCGCAGCGGAAAAATATATTCTTAACCCCCTTGGTGGTTAGAGAGTGAGTCCTGTACAGGTTATGTCCCAAGGAATGTATGTGTGTGTGTATTGGTACCCGGGTACAATATTCAACTGGCCAGTGAATTATTTATTCGGTATCTTCGACTAGTCACGTTGGGGCCCTGTGGGTTTTGAACAAACTGCAGCGTGCTTTAGAATTTCACAACGGCCTGTGAGGCCTCTCACCCATCCGCCAGATACTCTGCGGCCGCTCGACCCAGGATGTCTCTCCGCTCGATTTTGACTGGGATTCTCTGTGTCACCGGATCCGCTGTCTTGCTTGTCTGTATCTGCCACAAGATGTCCAGCTCACCGCCTGCACTCCCTGTTAGATCGATCTGCGGTTCTCCTAACTCGGGGGTCCTCCAGCTCACTCTGTATCAGCGTGGGTTACTGCGGTGGATCACTGGGTCTTCATATAATAAGGAGGAAAACCCCGGTCTCCAGCTCTGTCAGGCCGCACCTGCGCTCTGGCCTGGTCGCTATCACGTACAGCTACACTGCGTCTTGTTCCTCTCACTCCTAGGCGTGCTCTGCCAGCTCTCTCCACGAGGCTCAGGATGTCAGCGTCTCTCTCCCACCCACTTCCTGTCCCCGCCCGCAAAGCATGCTGGAAAATGTAGTCCCAATGTTCAATGTCTCACATCGTACTTGTCTCCCTCCGGTGGCCAAAAACAAGTACTACAACGACAGGGAATTTAAAACCAGCACTACACTCTCCCTCTCCTAGAACTCTTGGGTCTCTCCAAGGAGGTACAACAGTTGCATTACATTCCAACACATTTTAGGCAACATATACAGGCTCAGCAGCAAGCATACAATGGGTTAGATACACTTCTTCAAGTTGACTCATGCTTTGGACTACCTCAGCTAACATAGCAGACACTTCGGGCAACCTTCGCACTGTGGTGACGGCCTCTTCAGTGCTATGTCCTGGTGAGTCGTAGGGGAGTCTCTGGGGCGGTCGAACAGAGCGTTTTGGTTCTGGCTCAATCAGTTCCTCTTCAGGTGGAAGTACTATAGGCGTGGGTTCAGTTCTTCTTTCTACCACTGGAGCAGACATCTCTTCGGAGTACGATCCTTCCAGTGAAGGCATAGAACTGTAGTCATAAGATTCGACTTCAGGAACTACAGGGATTTCAATAGTCTCGGGGACTTCTAACTGAAATTCAGGAGCCTCAGGCCTCAAATTACTTTCCCACCGTTCAGAAACCGAGATAACCTCTTCAGGCTCCGGTGAGCGCATCCAGTCCAGACAAAAACTTTCTTCCTCACTGTCCCTTTCGCTCTCTTCGATAGCCCGGGTCTGCTGAGACCAAGTAACGGGAGGCAAACGTGGAGCAGGCGGATTCGGCAGAGAAAGTTCGTCCCCAACTGGTATCCTCACAGCCTCTCTCAAAGGTAGTAAATGATTCCGGTGCCAGTTCTTAAGAGGCCCAGCCTTTCCATCCGGCCGGATTTGATACACCGGCAGACCCGGCAGTTGCTTGCAGACAATGTAGACTTGAGAACTCCATCTATCTGCTAACTTGTGCCTCGCAGCAGCACCCAAGTTCTTCAACAAAACCCTATCACCGGGTTGTAGATCCTGTATCCGAACTTTCAAGTCATAGTTCCGTTTATTCCTTTGTTTCCTGAGGTCAAACGGGCCTGTTCAAACGCAGAGGCCAGATTCTTTCGAAGTCTGTCCACGTAATTTCTATGGGAAGCTACCGACGTCTGGTCCAGAGATAGCCCAAACGCCAAATCAACCGGCAGTCGAACTTCTCTTCCGAACATAAGACGGTACAGTGAGTATCCAGTGGCGTCACTCTCCGTACTGTTATATGCATGTACTAGCGTAGCTATGTGACGACTCCAGCTCTGCTTCTCTGTGTTTGACAGTGTCCCCAGCATATTTAGTAGTGTGCGATTGAACCTTTCGGGCTGAGCATCACCTTGAGGTTGATATGGTGTAGTTCTGGTCTTTTGGATTCCCAGCAGTTCCAGTAATTGCCCAACAAGCCGGCTTTCAAAGTCTCTACCCTGATCAGAGTGTATTCTCCTTGGTAGGCCGTAGTGAACAAAGAACTTTTCCATCAGAACCTTCGCCACTGTCGGAGTGCGTTGGTCTTTTGTAGAAAAGGCTTGGGCGTAACGTGTGAAGTGATCAGTCACTATTAGAATATTTCCCTGCCCACTAGCATCCGGCTCTAAGCACAGGAAGTCAATGCACACCAAATCCATGGGTCCTTGACTTTGCAGATGGCTCATCGGAGCGGGTCGGGTTGGTAGGGTCTTCCTTTGAATACACCTCAGACATGCATGGCAGTAACATTCCACTTCAGCTCTCATGCAAGGCCAATAGAACCTGTCTCGCACCAGCTTAAAAGTCCTTTCTGCGCCCAAATGTCCATGCTCATCATGTAGCGATCGCAGTACACTCTCCCTATATTTAGTGGGAAGGAACAACTGTTGGGTCTCTTCAGCATTGGTCGAGGGGCCCCTTCGGTAGACCATCCCATCCAACATCTTCAACCGTTCCCACTCTTTGTAGACCAATCTGGCTCCATCTGGGGAATTGGTCAGCAGAATTTCCCGCTGGTTCGCAGTTAGGGCCTTTATGGTTAACGCAATTAAAGGGTCTCTAGCCTGATCAGCTTTCAGATCCTGTTTGGAAAAGGTAGGCAGACTTTCATCCCTCAACTGCGTAGGGTTGCAGTAGAACTCCGGAACAGCCGCAGCCATGACTCCTATGGCCTCCGCTTCAATCCCTCCCTTGACCCGGCGCTCTGCTCCTTGACACAAAGCTTGTACCCTGTCTGGAGTTAACTGAGTCCATTCTGTAGTGTAGGGTCTTCTCGACAAAGCATCAGCATCTCGATTATTCACCCCAGGGCGATATTTCAGGCTGAACTGAAACCCTGACAGAGCGGCCAACCACCGATATCCCGTTGTGACCAGTTTTGCAGTAGTAAGGATGTAGGTAAGAGGATTGTTATTCGTTTTTATCACAAATTCGGCCCCATACAGATAGTCCTTTAGCTTGTCTACCACTGCCCACTTTAAGGCTAGGAACTCCAACTTGTGGGTAGGATAGTTCTTTTCTGAAGGCGTAAGGCTCCGGCTCACATACGCTACAGGCCTCAGCAATCCACCATACTCTTGATACAGGACTCCTCCTAGACCTTCTCTGCTGGCATCCACATGTAACTCGTACGGCTTGTGAAGGTCCGCATAGGCCAAGACAGGAGCTCAAGTTAAACTCTTTCAGCTTCGTAAAAGCACCTTCGCACTGACTGGTCCATTCTCTCTGGATAGACTCTCGAGCTTTCCTTGACCCTGGAGCTGACGGATTTCAGTCGGAGACCTTGTGGCCTTCCTCTGTGCTTTCCTTCTGTAAGAGCTTGTTCAGTGGTTGAGCTATTTTTGCGAATCCTCCTACAAATCTTCGATAATAAGAGCAGAACCCCAAGAAAGATCTAAGTTCAGTAACGTTTCGGGGTCTAGGCCAAGAAGCTACGGCCTCCAACTTCCGAGGATCTGTCGAAACACCTTCTGCTGAGACCACATGTCCCAGATACGTAACAGACGGTAAACAGAATTGACATTTCTCCAGAGATAGTTTCAATCCCTCTTCATGGAGCCTCTTCAAGACCTTCTCCAAACGTTGTTCATGTTCTTCCAGAGTCTTCCCGAACACAATTATGTCATCCAGGTACACTAATACTTCGATCAGATTCATGTCCCCGACTGTCTTCTCCATTAACCGTTGGAACGTGGCTGGAGCCCCTGTAAGGCCTTGAGGCATTCTGTTGAATTCGAAGAACCCAATGGGCAGATGAACGCAGTCTTCTCTTTGTCTTCAGGATGCATTGGTATCTGGTGATACCCACTTCGCAGGTCTAGTACACTAAACCATTTTGCTCCAGACAAACACTGTAAGGCATCTTCTATCCGAGGAGTAGCATATTGATCTGGGATGGTTCTCCGACTCAGCGTGCGATAGTCTATGCATAGGCGGACAGAACCATTCTTCTTCCGGACCATTACTATTGGAGATGCATATGGGCTCCTGGACTCTTGGATCACCTTGGTTCTTTGCAGTTCATTCAGCTGTTCTTGTAGATCATCCAAGTCTCCCAGCGGAACTTGTCTTGACCTTTCACGAAACGGCTTGTCTTCTTGTAATCGAATGCGGTGCGCAGTACTTTTAGCTAGGCCTACGTCAAACTCATCTTTCAAGAACAAGTCTCTCCACTTTAGAACTTGGGACTGAAGACGTTTCTTCCATTCAGGTGTAATGGGAGCGTCCTTGGGGTAGAATCTTTCATCTGGAATCTCTTTATCCACTCCCCCTCCTAAATCGGTAGGAGAGGGGCGTAGCGGACGCTACTTGCCCGATAGGCATTCGTGCTTTAAGGACTACTGGAGAATCAGACACATTGCACACGCTGACTGAGACTCTTCCTCGTGTTCTTTTCAAAGCTTTAGTGGAGATTATTTCAGGGATTACTTCTACTCCAGCTTCACTCCCATGATTAAAATCGGTTTCCAGTACCACATAGGGACCTGGTTGCAATCAGTTCAACTTGACTGAAGCCCGGAAGCTCGCTACTTCTCCTGCTTGCAGAACCTTCTCTGTTCCTTCCAATCTCCACAGGCGCCCCACTTCAGCAGGTGCCTTCTGTTCTTCGACCATTCTCTGATAGACTGGACGTAACATTGGGTGTACTCCTTTAGTAGAACCTTCTTCCAATATGATAGGTGTCAGGAGACGTCGCACCAAATCAGTATTCGTCCCCACTATCATGGAACTCCTGTTTGCCCCTGAAGGCCGAGGACACACAATGGCCAATGCATCACAACCTCCGGACTGTCCGATGACTTCGGATCAGATCTCCAACTTCACCTGTAGATACCCTTCATAAGGGAGTTTCTCAGTTCCGATACCCCAGATTTCCAGATCCTTAAATTTCTGTAGAGGTATGTGCTTCAAGTGTTTCTCATAGAAGTCTCGGTAGATCAATGTCACTTGAGCCCCTGAATCCAACAGGGCTTTAGTGTAGACTCCCTCCACTTGGATTGGCACAATAGGAGAAGGACCTATCAGTTGGTCAGGAAACTTGGTGGTGGCAACAGGACACTTAGACCCAGTTTGTTGTACCCTGGCCTTCTTCTTGGCCCGTGTAGGTTTTGGGTGTGCATTGCTTCCCCATGACGTAGGTCTGGATGCTAAAGGAGTGACTCTTTCAGTCCTGGCAGGCTCGGCAGTTGGCCAGACTTTGGGCCCTCTCGCCCTCTTAGTCCTGGCTTGATTTTTGGAGCGGGTTTCAACCTTCGGGCACCTAGGTTGCTCCTTCACTTGTGCCCTCTGGCGTTTCCCGCCGGTGAGGTAGATAACAGCTCTTCCAAGGCTTTCAAGAACTCCTCAACTCTTTCCTTCAGGCTTTTGGCTTTTGCATTGTGTGCGGAAGTGGCCCATTTCTCAACAACTGAAACATCTCTTCTTTGAAAGCGGAGACGCAGTCGCCTGCTGTGATTCGGTTGAAGGACCCTGGCTAGACGCCACAGCAACTCCGGTTGTCTACATGTCTGTAAGGAACTTCTGCATCTCTGTCTGTGTCTCTGTCACCTTCAACAATACTCGGCACAGTTCCGCGTGTGCCTGTTGCAATTCAGCTTTAGCTTCTTGTACCTTCTTAACAGTTTTGTGCAACTCACCATGTGCAGAGAGGTTTAATTCTTTGACAGCCTTCTCTGTGGATTTAAAAGCGATCAGATGCTCTTGTTCGTCCACGTCGGATCCATAGGCATCCAACGAGTCACTTTCAGACTGTAAACATTCGTTATGCATCACAGGTTGCGCGTAAGCTCTTTCTCCTCTCCTGAAGGATTTTTCTTCCAGTAAAGCCTCCTCCTCTCTGACAGCTCGGATCAGTTCCAGGTACTTCAGTTCTTGATTACCTTCCCTGCTTCTCAGCTGCAGCATCACTGGATCTAGAGGTTGAGCGCCCCATAGGATCTGTTTTATTCGGATCTTATCTACTTCAGCCGGTTCGGCCCCTTTCTTGAGGAGTATCTGGTGCAGAATCTTATCTAGGCGCCTCATATATTCGGTCATTCTCACCTTTCCGCTGGTAGGTGTGTTCATACTGATATACGAGCTCTGCAGCCTTTTCCGTTCGCCCAAAAACTTCCTCCAGAACATTTAAATAATCTAAAGCAGTGCAGTCTTTCTTACTCAATTTTAGGTTTCTTACAGCCTCTGACGCAGGTCCCTTTAAGCTCTCAGTGATCCTTTGCTTTTTCTGTGCTTCAGGGACGTCCCACTCATCCAGAGCCTGCATCGCCTATTCCACCCATTCTTCGAAGGTTTCTTCTCCCGCCGGAGTTGGTATGTTTCCTGAAAAATTTCTCAACCGTCGATAACCAAAGTTAGTGTGCGGAGGGCTTGTTCTCTGACATTTAGCCAGCAAATCTCCAATAGCCACTATAAATTCAGGCCCGATCATGGCCAACGGACTGGGCGCGGGAACACTCGCGGATTCGCCACGTGG
This sequence comes from Leptobrachium leishanense, assembly GCA_009667805.1. Taxonomy (NCBI): domain Eukaryota; kingdom Metazoa; phylum Chordata; class Amphibia; order Anura; family Megophryidae; genus Leptobrachium; species Leptobrachium leishanense. The sequence goes on along the minus strand of CM019065.1, from coordinate 299,511,049 downwards.
CGCACTTGGCTGAATCAGTTGGACTTCCACCTCATCGGTCAGCTTCACGCTCGCGCCCTGAAAACACACTGGAACACCCTTTCTCCACTCAAAAAGAACATACGTGTGAGAGGTATCTGGGTTCTTTTTAATGTCCAGGATTAACCCCCGATGATCTGGTGTCAGCGCGGCCACGGCCTGGCGAATCTGATCTTCGGCCCAAGTGTCTGCAGGAATATCCATGACTATACACAATTCTAACTGACTACTGTGCTCCTCACACCATTTGGCAGCAGTGTCTGGATACATATTTAACCATTTAAATGCGGTTTTTCCAGAGACTGGATCCCGGAAACGAGTCCCCACGTGTAGCGCTCACTCCCGGAGGAGCCGCTGAATTTGAACCTCGGGTCAGTCTCCCCACACTAGGGAATAAATATACTCCAGCACCGTCATGGGTTTTATAAATTATATAGTTTACTGAATAAACTGGCATATAATGAGTAACACGGTGTATATATATATTTACAGTACTTCGTAATGCGGGAAACGCGCAGCGGAAAAGAAATACAATACTTCGTAATGCGAGAAACGCGCAGCGGAAAAGGAAAAATATATTCTTAACCCCCTTGGTGGTTAGAGAGTGAGTCCCGTACAGGTTATGTCCCAAGGAATGTATGTGTATGTGTGTATTGGTACCCGGGTACAATATTCAACTGGCCAGTGAATTATTTATGAGGTATCTTCGACTAGTCATGTTGGGGCTCTGTGGGTTTTGAACAAACTGCAGCGTGCTTTAGAATTTCACAACTGCCTGGAAGGCCTCTCACCCATCCGCCAGATACTCTGCGCTCCGCTCGACCCAGGACGTCTCTCCGCTTGATTTTGACTGGGATTCTCTGTGTCACCGGATCCGCTGTCTTGCTTGTCTGTATCTGCCACAAGATGTCCAGCTCACTGCCTGCACGCCCTGTTAGATCGATCTGCGGTTCTCCTAACTCGGGGTCCTCCAGCTCACTCTGTATCAGCGTGGGTTACTGCGGTGGATCACTGGGTCTTCATATAATAAGGAAGAAAACCCCGGTCTCCAGCTCTGTCAGGCCGCACCTGCGCTCCGGCCTGGTCGCTATCACGTACAGCTACACTGCGTCTTGTTCCTCTCACTCCTAGGCGTGCTCTGCCAGCTCTCCACGAGGCTCAGGATGTCAGCGTCTCTCTCCCACCCACTTCCTGTCCCCGCCCGCAAAGCATGCTGGAAAATGTAGTCCCAATGTTCAGTGTCTCACATCGCGCTTGTCTCCCTCCGGTGGCCAAAAACAAGTACTACAATGACAGGGAATTTAAAACCAGCGTTACACACACACACTGTCACGCTCACTCACATTCACACACACCTTGCAATGTCTACAGAAGCCACGTTTGTCATGTCTATTTTCGCTGCATTTAAGATTTATTGTTGCAACTGGCCACCTGTCTGTACATGGCAAGACGACGACTTGTACGTCTGAGGCTCAGAGAAAACACCTTTTTACCTCTTATGTAAAGACTCTTTTCGTAGCACACCAACCTATGTATATAACCTGCAAAAAAATCACAGCCATTACCCGAAGACCATATGTACGAATAAAACATTGATATTGGTTTTTTTTTTCTTTTTCAATTGCCCAAGTCTACTTTAAATTCTAGCCAGCTCTGTTTACACATTCAAAGCATAGATAGGGTTAAACCGCCTACCCCCTTTTCAAAAACAAGGTTTCAGTCCACTTGAGGGGTTATTCAAGCGCATATTGACCGTTCGGTGCACTTGTGTGAATTTGGCTATTCAAAAAGCTGTCAATTCACCAAATATTGCGAAATACAATGCAATTCTGCGGCAGTGAAATTCCTCATAGAAAAGTAATGGTTAATGAATTCAGAGAACTCCTGAACAGCGGTAAAAAAATTGGCAAAATGCCCAGATTTTCAGTGGTTTCGTTCAACAGGTTTATACGCTGTCTTGGAGATACATTTGACTCTGCTCTTTCCTTTATCCCCCCACATCCAGTCTCTTTCCTCCTCCTGCCGATACCAACTGCGTAATATTTCCAGAATTCGGCCATTTCTTACCGCTGTCACCACAAAACAACTAATCCATGCCCTGATAATCTCCCGATTTGACTATTGCAATAATCTCTTATCTGACCTCCCTCTGTCTCGCCTCTCCCCCCTACAATCCATCCTGAACGCCTCCGCCAGGCTAATCCACCTCACCAGCCGCTCTGTCTCTGCTGCTCCCCTCTGCGAGTCCCTTCACTGGCTCCCCATCCACAGCAGAATTAAATTCAAAATCCTTATCTACAAAACCCTCAGTAACTCAGCTCCCCACTAACTGTACTCACTAATCACCAAATACACCCCAGCCCACTCCCTAAGGTCAAACCGTGACCTGCGCCTAGCTTCTCCCTGCATCACCTCTTCCCATGATAGACTGCAGGATTTCTCGCGTGCAGCCCCCATTCTCTGGAACGGTCAGACTTTCCCCTAACTTCTCTTCCTTCAAATGCTCCCTTAAAACTTTCCTATTTATGGAAGCCTACCACCCAACTCACTGATACAACTATCAATCACTCTCACCTTGCAGTCCTCTCCTCCTGTTTCCAACCCTTCTAGATTGTGAGTTCCTACGGGAATAGGGCCCTCATCTCCTCCTGTACTGTTTGTCAAATGTTGTTCAATGTATTGTAACCCTGTCTATACTGTGCCTATTGTACAGCGCTGCGGAATATGCTGGCGCTTTATAAAGAATAATAATAACAATAATAAAAATTTAAACGGACAAATCCCAAAGGTTTCAATGTACAGTTTATACTTTTCATTTGCAGCAAAAAGTCTATTTTATGACTTTAGGCATTTTTTTGGTGACATGTTTGATTCCGATTAATTTTTTTTCTTTCTTAATGGTGTTTTTTTTTTATTTATTTTTATTCTATAACAGACCTTTTTATTGTCATTCATAGGACCTTATATGATTTCCATACAATATTTTTGCTTAAAACACCTTATAAAAGTTGCGGGTGGGGGGGGGGTTTACCCCTGTTCGGTGACTGGTTGACTTTTTCCGGCGGCGTTCGGCAGGTTGTCAGTTGTGTTCGGTGGTTTATCGGATCAATTCGGTGTACTTTAAGGGATCCTACGTGAATGCTGAATTCACCGCAGGGTCCACGATTTCAGCTCTCCGAACTGCGCTGAATGAAAGCACACCAAAATTTTGGCGCTCTTTGAATAGCCCATTTGGTGTTATTGATTTTTTTTTATGTTTAATTTCCCACATCAGCACCATGGTCTATTGTGAGAGATGGTATGATATTACGGTTAGAGTCCCTCCAAGAAGTTGGCACACACCCTGTTACATCATTACTGCTGAAGCAGGAGCCACCCCTCTCAACACATCAGTGAAGCAGCCAGGGACATGTAAGCCTGGCATGCCTTTTCCCTTAGTGGATAGGCAGCCATGAAGGAGGAGATGTCGTTAAGGAGGCTGCCATCAGAGCAGAATGAAAGCCCAGAATTATCCAGGGGGTTCGGGCTCCTGTTAAACCCAGTGACTGGTTGTGTAACTGTTGCTAGGTGTAAGCGCCCCTCCATACCATCCAGTATTGGCCCATCTGGATACTGGGAAATTTCCCAGAGGACCTCGGCATCTGGATCTGGATCTGGTCAGAGGACTCTGTCCGTATGCTGAGCGCTAGCACTGCGAGTGAGGGTTTAGTATGATCTACACTAGTTCCCCCATTGGACAATACCTTTTAAATCCCCTTGCTGGAGCAAGGAGATTTAGTCCCCACCCTGCAAAAATAGGTAAGCAGGAGAGGGGCAAAAACTTTTAACTAATGAAATGAGTGTCTGGCAGAGAATGGGGTGCGTCCTAAGCTGAATAATGGCAGCCTTGGGGGTTAATGCAGTGCTCACATTGCTTCCAATGGGGAATTTTTCCCTGATGTCTCCAGAATCAGGACACCAGTGTAGAAAACCTCAGAACAAGAAAAGGAAAATCAATAACCTCTTAGGCTGGTGTCAGACTAGCGATGATTTTACAAGCGGAAGGAAGGTCCGTGAGAGTGGACGTTCCTTCAATTTTAACGCCGGTCTGACCGCCTTGCTGAACGAACGTCATAGCGCTTCGACTGGAAGGCTTTCAAATGGATGCGGCACGCCTGCTGTAGCACGCGCAATTCATGCGTGTGGCCAGCCCTGTCGCAGTGTCACAACGCTGCGAAGGACACCGGGAGGCTTGACGGTACGGACGCAGATGGACTGGATGCATTTTGTTTGTTTTATTTTAGTAAGTTGGACTTGGATGGAAAAGGATGTCAGTGTATGTCAGGTGCTGGTTCTGGGGTGGTAGGATTGAGCCCAATATGCAATAAGGGAAACAAAGATTCAGATAAACATATACAAGAGAGGGTTTATTTGGAGTAACATAAAGGCAATAAACAAATATATATGAAGGAGCTGGATAAGAGGAAGGGAAGACACTGAATATATATATGTGTAATTAACTGAAAGCAAGATGAGAAAAGAGTAAACAGAAGGATAGTACTAAGCTACTCTAAACTATAGAAAGGAGACAATATGAGAATGAAGGCTAAGGAGATCGTTAGAGAAAAATAGAAAACAAAAGGCAGAAGAGTCTTGGTAGGCAAAGGGTCTTGGGTCTGTAGGTGTTCCTGGAATGCAAGGTAACGGGCTGAGTGTTCTGCGAGATGCAGGGCAGCAGACTCCGAGGAATGCAGGTACAGAGGACAACGGAAGAGGATTCTACGAGGTGCAGGGCAGCAGGTCGAGGATACGGCAGCGGCTGAAGATTCTGCGAGGTGCAGGGCAGCAGGCTCCGAGGAATGCAGGAACAGAGGGCAACGGAATGAGGGTTCTGCGAGGTGCAGGGCAGCGGCTGAGGATTCGGCAGCGGCTGAAGATTCTGCGAGGTGCAGGGCAGCAGGCTCCGAGGAATGCAGGAACAGAGAGCAACGGAATGAGGGTTCTGCGAGGTGCAGGGCAGCGGTTGAGGATTCGGCAGCGGACTGAAGATTCTGCGAGGTGCAGGGCAGTAGGCTCCGAGGAATGCAGGAACAGAGGGCAACGGAATGAGGGTTCTGCGAGGTGCAGGGCAGCAGGCTCCGAGGAATGCAGGAACAGAGGGCAACGGAATGAGGGTTCTGCGAGGTGCAGGGCAGCGGTTGAGGATTCGGCAGCGGCTGAAGATTCTGCGAGGTGCAGGGCAGCAGGCTCCGAGGAATGCAGGAACAGAGAGCAACGGAATGAGGGTTCTGCGAGGTGCAGGGCAGCGGTGGAGGATTCGGCAGCAGGCTGAAGATTCTGCGAGGTGCAGGGCAGCAGGCTCCGAGGAATCTGTGGAATGTTGGCACAGCGGGCAAGAAATGCTGGAGGAAACAAAATAGATTAATGTTCTTAGGCAGGAACAGGAGGTAGCTCCCTGTCAGCTTGGTGTTTACCAAGGTAATGCAGAAGCATTGGACCTTGGGAGTGGTTCCTTTTTGTAGAAGGGAATAAGGGTGCATTAGCCAGCACCTGGTTGCTGGATCAGCCTGGTTGTAGAGGAATTACCAGTCTCCTTACAGGAAACTGGCTTGCTTTTAGGTTTCCTGCGGCGCTGGCGTCTCGGGGCATTACAGTGTAAGGCCTAGAACAATTACGCTTTTGAAAGGATTTCTGAAAATACATTTCTCAAGGTCACTAATGTCATTGGAAAATGTGGTCTTTGCAGAAATGGCCAGTAGATGATGCTAGAACATTGAGTTCTTACAGTTACACAGAATCATTAGTACTGCACTTTAGTTAGAAATGTTCTAATCAACATTTGTCATCAGTTCTGACTCTAATGTAAGCGTGGCAGGTGAAAGGTAAAATGTGTGTCCGCTTTGGCGGCAGTGCAGCCTGTTTGCAGGTACACAGTACACCCACACACCGGTACATAGACTTGCACAGCACAGTTAAGTGAAGACACACACTCACACTACTATACACTTTATCTGACACAAACAGATTAAACAATGTGTCCCCCACAGTTTTGTACCTGGTGCAACTGCTACATTTAATTGTTTTGTACCTGGCCCAGCTGCAGACAGGAACAAGTGGTGCTGCCCAAATTCTGCTGCTCCCCACCCTAGTAATCTAATAGATTTGTCACCCGGAAAGTAACAAGTATTCACAACTCCTCGTGGCCATTTATGCTAATAAAAAATAGGATTTAAAACAAAATCAAATTGTCTTCTTTACACTAAATGATACCTAAAAGTAGAGCTGAAACAACGAATTTGTTAATTAACAACTAATGGATAATGAGAATAGTTGACAACTATTTTCATTATCGATTAATTGGTTGATCGATTTCAGCACACTTTAGAGTCAAACTTCAATAATCGCAGATGGTACTTTGGTTCTAATTGGAGAAGACATGCCAGGTGCTTTACTCTGTATTTGGTTTTGGGGTTATGTTAGACATAACCTTGTTTGTTTTTCATTTACAACAATAGCAGATGTATAACACAGACCCTCAACTACTGCCTTTGGGTGGAGGAGCTGTACCACCAGTGTTTTATCCTTACTTGGAGCTGGAGTCCTGTGCCACCATCACACCCTCTCTGGGTATCACACAGCCAGAGGCTGGAACCGGAACGGCTAATCATACAATGCCAGGAGTCAGTACACAATAGGATCAGAGAGCATAAGCGTTAATACGATTAGAATGGTCAGGAACAGTGGCGACTCTAGGAACAATATTTGGGGGGGTCACATAGGATACCGCAGTCAAAACTGGGGGGGGGCACTAATAATTTTCACCACTAAATTATACCACTGAATAAAATTAAGGGCCCTGTCACCTGCTGTGAGCTAAAACACCATCACTAAAGGAAAACTTTAGCGCGAGTCGCTAAAACGACCTAACCTCACCTTGTCCGCAGTAGTCCATGAACAAGGTCGTTTAGCGCACGCTAGGGAAACTAATGCGGTTCTGTACAGGATAGAACCGTTTTTTTTTCCAGTGCAGAGTGCCGGGCGATACCTTCCCCCACCCTCACAAGCTTGAATATAAACACATCCAGTGAATAACCTCTCACCCCTGCATTATTAAAATCCTCCACGGTGGTCGTATCATCCATGTTTTGATGCACATATATATTAAGGCTGATGGGCATTGCGTGATAAATGCCACCCAGCAACATGTAGAATCCTTACACTGCATTTAATAGATCCAAAAGGAAGGCCAGGTGAGCGACAAATTTCCCTGCTGCAGCATATATATAAATAATACATGTTTCAGGGCAAGACTTATTCATGTGTCCCTTTAAACATGGTCCACACAGTCACCCTAATAATCAACCGCTTCCATACTATGAATAACCCCCAGCATAAAATGTTTAAAATTAGTATTAGGATATATGTGGATAAAGGATACATTTATAATAGAGATCACTGCAACAGCAGAGACATTGCTGACCAGATCCATTACTATGGTGTATGGGGCCAAGAGAACACCTGTGCTGCATTCCTTTCAATTGCCTGTTAATTTTGGGCGAGGACCTTTTTTTTCTGTCTTTTTGGAGTTAGCACCAGGGTTGAGCAGTAGGTAATGTTGCAATTAGCGCCCCTCAAAAAATTAGCGCTGGCACCAAGTGATGTGTTAGCTGCAAAAGCGCTAGAGATCTCTAGCACTCCACGTGTTAAGTAAAGGACGTGGAAAGTACAGTAAGCTTACGGTACAAAATCGCTAATAGCAATGCGCTAAGTGATTTTTCCCGTTGGTAGCAGGAGGCGAACAATCTGTTGGTCAGGCGCTAGACTCAATTAACCTGGCGCTAACGCAAAACCATGCCGACGCGAGGGTTAGCTCACACCAGGTAATAGTGCCCTAAATAAGAATATACAATAAGATTCCAAAACCCCAGAGTAATGTGATGCAATGATGCCTTTTTGTTGTACTAACCTGATACTTAGGCTAGGGTCAGACGAACGCAGTGCGAACGCGCGTGCAGCCGCACTTTATCACGGCCGTAGTAGCAGCAAATGACGGGCAATGACAGGCAATATACGAAGTACGGCCGCACGAAAGTGCGGCCACGCAACGCAAGCTGCAAACAAACGCATTTTTTGGAGATAGTCAAACCGCTAGTACGGACGTACAGAGTGCGCTGCGTCCGCTAGCGGCGTGTGTGCGTGATTAGGAGACGTCAGACGCTGCTAATGTCCGGCCAACATAACGTCCAGATGCAAAAAGGGTTTTATCGATGATCCGTACAAAATCACGGACGAAAATGCGCATCGTATGACCACTATTGCGTATTCCGTGAAAAAATACGTCCATTCGTTCGACCGCACTTTTTCACGTCTGACCCTAGCCTTAAATTTAATATTTTATTTGCTGCAATTCGGCAGTTTTCGTTGAATGTCTGATTGCTGCTTCAGCGACTCCACTTTTAGCAAATTAGTGACCATTTATTAAATAGGGAATTCACCTTATTTTCGGCAAAATAAATTCCCTGAAATTTGACGAAAAGCAGGGGATCTAAAGATCATTAGACCCTTCAGATTCTAACTTCCATAATAACCCCTAAAATGCCATAAACCCAGGGAAATACAATAAACTTAATAAACAATGTGGCATTTAGCTACCCCTTAACCCCTAACATGCAATTGATCAAGGGAAAACATGAAATGAATACACTGTGAGGCATGTAGCCAACCCATTAACCCCTAAAATACCATTAATCAAGGAAAAAATAAAATGTATACTGTGAGGGATGAGGCCTTCCCATTAATCCTTAATATACAACTAAAATCAAGGCAAAAACTAACGTATTACACAATGTAATGTATAGTCTGAACATTAACCACTTCACTGCTGAGCCATTTCAACCCTGTGAAAATGTTTACGTTTAAGTGCACGTTTTTATTTAATGTTTTATGACTTTTACTTTACACTAAATATGGTCATATTGGGTATCATTGGAAAGGCCAGAATCTGCCCTTTCCAATGACACATAGAACGTCCATATACGATGCAAAGGAACGGAGATACCACGGTCCGAAAACTGTGGGAAACTGGATGCAGAATTTTGGTGGGGGGCACATGGGGGGCAAGGAATAACCTAGGGGGGCAGTTGCCCCCCCCTGTAGAGATGCCTATGGTTAGGAAGTAAAGCCAGGGGTCATACACAGAATAAACTCAGGAAATGGGAATCTTACTTAACTGGAATGACAGGGCAGTGAGCTCGACTTACCTTTTGGTTTTTTATTTCGGCGGGTGTTGTGTCATCACAATGCTCCCTACCCGCATCACTGACCCCCGCGATCTACGTCTGTCCTTTTATCGAGTACAACCCATCAGATCAAATGCTTGAGGTGGCTACTAGGTGGTATCACAGCCTCGACAAGAGCACAGCCACAAGAATATTACTCCCACGAATAAAATTGCTTACTTTTTTGGAATTTACGCAGGGTTACTTTTTACCAAGTGTCAGGTCTCTGCATGCAGGGGTGAAGTAGCGAGCCCAGGATGCAGTAATGCAATGGAAACACTGGATATGGTGAAACCAGGGTGGGTTTATTAAAGCAAAAACAATAAACACAACAGTGGGGCAAAGCATGGAAGTCTCTGGTTTACAGAAGGGGAATCTTGGGGCAGGTGCAACAGAAGGGGGTCTTGAGACACAGTACTGGCAAGGATAGTCCACAGAAAGTCCAAGGGGATAGCCAGAGGTCCAGTACACATGAATCTTTCAGAAGGCAGAATAGCAGAGCTACTTCTCAGGTAGGGAGCAAACAAAGACTGAGCTGATGCAACAGAATGCAGAAGCACTCAGGAATTCAGGGCTGATTGCACACCTGCTGATGCTGCTGGAGAACCCAGCAAGAAAAGTCCAGCCGGGCAGCACTTTAAATGCAAGACCTGTGCTGTCACCGTTTCGAGACACGGCGAAGGCGACCTTTTCCTAGATTGCTGGGGGACACCAAGTAGGGGTCTTGACAGCAAGATGGCACGTTATGCCATATCAGCTGAGCCACTGGTGACAATCCGGGTTTTTTTTTTTTTTTTTAGGACCATATCATATCCCAGACTCTGGTCACCCTGGTCCAGATTTCCTTTTATGGGGCCGTCTGAAGGTACAAATGTAGCGACCAAGTCTAGCACAATTATTTCCTTAACAGATAATATTAGGAATGAGATCCAATTCAGAGGCAGAAAAGCGCGGCTACCACAGTGGGAGAAAACCTGTCGTTGGTAATCCTCTGGGTGCTCCACCAAGCGGTTCGCTGTCCCATACCAGACTTTCACAAAAACGATGGGCCACACCAAAGTATCCATAAAAGAAATCTTTATTCACTGCACAAGAGGGGCTAAAATTGCAACATTTCGACTCTAGACCTTAGTCATGACTAGAGCGAATCGTCACAATTTTAGCCCCCCTTGTGTGATGAAAAAAGATTTATTTTATGGTTACTTTGTTGTGGCCCAACATTTTTGTGAAGGAATGAGATCCAAAACATTGATGCAATATCGAGACACCTTAGCAACAACATGCAGCACCACATCGACATGTACCTAACAGAAAACAGCTGTCACTTCCAGCATTTGCTGTGATAGGATGTGCTCAACATAAGCGGGGGTTCGTTTCCTGACATTCTCAATTTCCATTTGTTTTAGCTCTATCACAAAAACCTATATATGTATATAAGAGCCAAACCTAAACCGTGTATACACAGACACACATTCTTTCTTTTGCTCTAGCATGTTCTTTTACGCCACACTTACTCCCTTAAATAGAAAGTGGGAAAATATAACTTTTTGTAGACAGGCCCATTCACTATAATATGCCCCAAGAAATCCAAATCCTCATGGAATGCAGCCGTATGCATTGCAATTGCGTTCCCACGGCCTTCTTTGCTTACACTGGTCGCTACATTTTGGCTCCGGGAGAGCTTTTTCGCAGATAAATCTAGGAGGCCCGCTTCAGCTATTTCGAGAGGTCTCCATCTGCACTTCCCACAGAAACTCAATTAACATGTCGCGTCCCGATTGCGCTGGCCGCCGATTTAGATTGTGGTTGCAGTTATTTCCCAGGGCTCTGTGCTGAAAAGGTTAAGGCTGGGAAAATGCCACGTTATCATCCTCTCCTCTTTACACCATAATTGCAAAGGATTCTGAGTTGACCTATTTTGGCTTGGAAGACGGGCTTTGTTAGGGACCCGCTCACAGTGCGGCCCAAAAAAACCCCCCAAAAAGCATTTCTCCTCACAGGCTTGTCTCTGTCCAAGATATCACAGGAAGGAACTGTAAAAACTTTTTTTTTATGTATTCTTCATAAAGATTTATCATACAGTTAACAATCATGTCTGCAGTAAAAAAAAAAAAGGAAAAGTGGTTATAAAAAAAAGACCATTAGTTGTAAAACAAGTGATAAGAAGGTACAAAAGATTATGCTTCCATGGGAGTTATTATGAAAAATCTTTAAGATCAATACACGGTAGTCCAATTTACTGGATTGGAAGAGGGAAAAAATGGGTGGTTGAAAAGGAGTGCGTGAGCAGCCAAATAGGTTAGGTGTGGCATCACTGGCGGATCCAGAGAGGGGGCACAGGGGGCAATCCCCCCCAAGCTGCGGTCCCATTACAGGTCATACAGGGGACCTTTGGACATTTGAAACCCTGTATCTCTGGTTCTACACATCCTACATAGCCCACTTGGGGTCATTGGCCAGATTCTGACCTTTCCAATGGAATCACACGACTACGTGCAATGTACAGAGTAAAAATAAAACGCAAGAAAAACCGGAGCCTTTTTTCCTCAAATTATTTACAAATTAATTATTTATTGTATATTTCCTTAGAAAGATGCAGGGTAGGCAGTGAAATGGCTTAGAAGCAAAAGGGGTTAACTTCTATGTATCAAACCTCTGGGGTTCACTTGACAAGGCTATTTTCTGGCTACACTCAAAATATATAAACCTCTATATAGTGTGTACACTGTGGGCTCTATTACAATCCTAGCGTTAAAACGCGGGCGCAAGGGAGGAAAAACTGCATCTGCAGTTTTCCCCCTTGCGCCTACGTTTTAACGCTGGATTACAATGCAGGTGCAAAAAATGCTGCCTGCATTGTTACCGCGTGGTAACAGCCGTGATGCTCACAGCAGCACTGAGCGCAGCCACGAGCATCCACTCGATGGAGTCCATAGAACACCATTGAGTTTCCCCCTGCTGGTCACATGACCAGCCAGTCGGCGTAGTGATACGCAGGGAGAGACTGGGGGACTTCTTCCCCCAGTCTTTCCCTGCTCCCGCCGGACAGAGGAGGCGGTTGGAGCCGCGGTTCTCACCGCGGGACAGGAGGTGCGTATCTGGATTTTTATTTTTATTTTTTATGAATGGTGTTAACACCAAGTCCTGGCTGTGGTTAACTTTTTGCTAACCACAGCCAGACGTTAATCAGCGCTAGTAGATTATAATCCAGCGCTGATTAACACTTTGCGCTCCCTATACTTAACATGGGGAGCGCAAAGTACAGTAACCTCGCGCTGAAAAGCGCAAGGTACCAAACGCAAATGGGTTACACAGAGCGCCACATATCACAGCCCGCTGTCACACACACATACCCATCAACATCCAGTCACACACACACACACACACATCCACAAACAGACATGCCTACACATCCACATATAGTCACATTCACACATACAGTCACATCCACATGTCCACGTACAGTCACACACACAGTCACATACACACACGGTCACACACATAGTCACATATACAGATCCAGTCACACCCACAGAAGGATTATATGTGCAAAGCATGCCTGGCCAGTAATCCATAATCCACACAGGTTGCGATAGGCTCACAGTACGTAATGCTGGTCTTAAATGCATTAAGGTAAAATAATTATATACAAAGAACATCCAGGGAAGAACATGATAAACTATACACTATTTCCAAACCAGTTGACCCATTTTCCATATAGAAGATTATGAATACACATAAACTACAAAAAGTGAAATCAGTTCATCAATCGCAGCTGTTCTATTGGAGTTTCTCCATGATAAAAGTTAAAGTTAAGCTCCGGCAGCGTTTGAATTCTACATACCCTGGAAAAACACTTATGTGGCACTGAGCAGCATGAAAGCTTAATATGTGTGTAGCGAAGCATGGCGGAACTGATAACCCTAGTAAGATATAGGACCGACAGAGCGAGAGCGCCCCCCCTCCCAGTTTTTAGCATCAGTGAAATGAATCCGTGTGAAAACAGTGTTTCTTCTGAATCAGGAACCCACATTTGTGCCACACCAATATAAAAGCCCATGTGACAGCTCCATACTACCCATAAACAAAATCACTGATTTATGTCTGAAAACTTTATATCACCCTCAATAACACACCAACATAGACAAAGGCAAATGGCCTACTGATCATGGTACAGTGCCAGTGATCATGCTAGGGGGCCCAGGTGGCAGATGTGATCAGCCCAATCATTCCAGTGGTTTCAAGCTACATTTCCCATGGTGCTCTGCCAGCTGCTGGCCACCTACCCTCACCTCCCAGCTACCTGCACTCCCCACCACCCTCAGTCAGTCACAAGCAGCAAAAACAGGACAGGCTTGGGATAGGAGATTTTTTGTATTTGAGAAAGGATTTTACCAGGAAGGATACATTGAGATTTCTCTCGTTTTCAAGTATGTCCTGGGTGGCGAGTATGTACCGTTAGGTGTCTTGCCCAAGGACACTTACTGGAGCGGTGCTCCTGGGGATCGAACCCATGTCTCCACAGGCTCTCTCCACGCAGAGCGGTGATATTACCTCTAATCCACCCAGCCGGTACAATGAGAGACATATAGATGGCAGTGTGCGGCTCAGAGCCAGGCCATGGCCGCCCATTATCCGCACAGCTGGTGGTTTAGTGCATGAGCACCTATACTCCAGGGGGCTGTCTGGCACTGCATGCCCGGCAGGCAGTGGCGTAGCGTGGGGGGGGCCTTGGGGGCGGTCGCCCCGGGCGCAATTTTCTTAAGGGGCGCAAAATTTCAAAAGAAATTTGAACCACTAATATTTTCCAGCAGGGATTAGCAAGGTGTCTGCTCATGGACACTGGTTCCGTGAGAGGTCCTTGCACGAGCAGCTGCCAGTTTTACGGTGCCGGCAGTGACTTAGCACTCAGCGTCCGGAAGGGAGGACCAGGACAGAAAATTCTGTCCTGATTCCTCCTTAATGCTGACATGAGTCACGTGAAGCAGCGCAGCATTATCCAATGGAACACCCTGTACCATGCTTGTCAGCCCCACTTGAAGCCCTGTGCCTGGCCCGCTGCTGGCAGCCCTGCAGTTGCTGAACAGGAAGGAGGGAGGTGCCTGCCCTGCAGCACATTTAAAATCTGGTCTTCACTAAGCCCCCTGGACAGTCCCCCCTCAGGCCTCCAGCAACTCCACGCAGGTAGGCGACACTGTGTGACACCAGAGCAGCATGACCAGCACACAGTGAGGGGGTACAGGGAGAGGGTGACTGAAGGTTCATGGAGAGAATGACTTTGAATACTGTTTGAGAGTGACTGGGGGTATTTCGATAGATAGTAGAGAGAGAGAGAGTGACTGGGGTACTGGGAGAAAGTGGGGGTACTGTGAGAGTGTCTGGGGTACTGGGAGAGTGACTAGGAGTATTTGGATAGAAAGTAGAGAGAGAGAGGGGAGAGGAGAGAGAGTGACTGGGGTACTGGGAGAATGTGGGGGTACTGGGAGAAAGTGGGGGTACTGGGAGAGAGTGACTGGGGTACTGGGAGGGAGAGAGTGACTGGGGTACTGGGAGAGAGAGAGTGACTGGGGTACTGGGAGAGAGAGAGTGACTGGGGGTACTGGGAGAGACAGTAGGCTTGTGCACCGATTTTTTTTTTCGGTTCGATTCGGTTCGAACTTTTCGATTCGGCTCGTTTCGACCGATTTCTGTTTCGATTCGGTTCGGCTCGACTCGTTTTTCGTGTACATTTTTTTTTCGGAATATCGACCATTTTTCGTATTTTCGTGTCACTTAGCTAGTTTTTTGTATTGACTTTTCGTGATTTCGGAAATTTCCGTTTTTCGGAATTGTACATGGTTTTGGAATATTGACCATTTTTCGTATTTTCGTGTCACTTTGCTCGTTTTTTGTATCGACTTTTCGTGATTTCGGAAATTTTCGTTTTTTCGGAACGTCTGTTCTCCTCGTTTCAAAGCAATAAATTTCGATTTGACACGTTTCAAGTCCATTCGAAAATTCCGAAAATATTTCGTTTCGGCTCGGAAAACTTTTCGGATCTGCCATTTTCGGATCTAAAAATTTTCGGAAAATCGGCCGCATCCGAAAACACGAATCGGGAAATTTTGTGAAAATTCCAAAATTCCGAAACCCGAAACGCACATCCCTAGGAGAGAGTGACTGAGTATAGTGTGAGAGTGGATCTATACTAGGGTATACTGGGACAGGGTGACTGGTAACAGTGGCGTAGCGTGGTGGGCATGTGTGTTTAATTTTTTTACTATAATCAGTATTTTGTTAATATACAATACATGTGCTTGTGGGGTAACGGGGGTCAATATTCTACTGGTAGAAGGGAATCAGAATGTGTTACCGTGTCCACAGGTTGGGGGGGGAGGCGCACAATTCTTGCCTTGCCCCGGGCGCTGACCACCCACGCTACGCCGCTGCCGGCAGGGTATGTAACACTCTGCATTGGGTTATAGATATGTGATAAAAATTGGCAGCCACTAGTTTTTCTCCTTTTATTATACGTATTATTATTGGCCTCCTGTGAAAACTGACAACTTCTCAGGCCGGTTGCACACGAGCGTAGTCTGCTGTGCACAGTACGCGCGTTATGACGCACTATATGACGTCCATTGTAGCATATAATGACGCGGATAGAGAACATACGTAGTACGCGCATAACGCGGGCTGAAGACGTCCATCATGGAAATACCAACGCGAAAGCGCTAGGACTGACGCCGTATAGACGACGTTGGCTGCGTGGTGAGGGCAGAAACAGAACGTCAAATGAGCGCACTTGCTTAAATTCAGTTTTTACGACGTCCGGCAAAAATAACGGATCGTCTGGCGTCTAACAATCTCTTCCGTCATAAAGTGCGTCCTTTTCAACGCATGTACTGTGCGCAGCAGACTACGCTTGTGTGCACCCGGCCTTAATGTACAAGGGGGCCTCCGAATGGAGAAGGAATCTGATTGTACAGGAAGAATGTTCCAAGATAACGTAAATATCTATACTGGCCAAGAAGCCTAGTTCTGCAGGGGTGTCTCAACTGGCCCCATATGATCAGTATTGACCAATACCAGGCCTTAAAATAAGAAACTTCTCACTGCTGAACCAAAAAGCCGTAGGAGACAAATGTTTTCTGTCTTGAAAGTGGGATAATCTGGTTGTATTTTAAGATGATAAACTAAAAGGTGTAAAATACGATGTGTTCCCACAGAAAATTCTTTCTATCCACTTTATGGGGAGAAAAGTCTATAATATAGAGCCACAGATACTGCAGCACCTTACTTAACATGTTATTTTTATGGATACTGAAGAAGGACCTTCATTCATTCTCCCTGAAACACGAACTTCTGTTTTAAATAGCAGAAGGCCTCTTGCTAAGGCCAATCAAAACAGGATGAAAACTGCAGTAAAAACCTCTTCCAATAAATTCCTTTTAAATTAAGTCACTCTTAATAGAAAAAAAAAAGTATAATAACCCTTTCTGGGCATCGTAAGGTCAGCACAAGTCTAATGAATCTTCCTGGCTGCAGATAGGATATAGATCCACATTCAGACATACAGGATGTCGAACTAAGCATTCCCCGGCCACACATGCTTTAAATATAAACATATTGTCACTATTAAACTTGGCCTAGTGGCATTAAGGCTTGAAAAATAAGCTTGCTGATTTTTTTATTTTTAAATTTTAATCATTTGTATAATTTGCTGCAAGCAACAATGATATCAGGTATTATCTCAACACAATAAAGTAGCAATGAATTTTTTTTTAATTCTAAATTTTACAGGAGAAATTAATGGTATTTCTTAGCATACAAAAAAACCCTGAAAAGATAAGGATACTGGAATTATGGTAATATAAAGCAAAAATAGAAGGGATGAGTTCCTAGCAATTGGTATCAAGGCATGGATAGCTGAGTATTTGATACAGGAGGTCTAGATGGAATAAAAGAAGAAAAATAGATAATCTTTGCTTTTGAAATCATTGGTAAGGCTGGGGTCAGACCAGCGCACTTTTAACGTGCGTTCTGGCGCACATAATTACGGCCGCACTAGCAGCAAATGACGGGCAATGACGGCCAATATACGAAGTACGGTCGCACGAAAGTCCGGCCGCGCAACGCAAGTGGAAAACGAACGCATTTTTTCGAGAACGCCGAACCGCTAGTACTGACGTACTGAGTGCGCAGCTGCGGCATAGCGGCGTGTTTGCGTGATTAGGAGATGTCAGACACTGCTAATGTCCAGCCTACATAACGTCCAGACGCAAAAAGAGTTTTATTGACGATCCGAAAAAATCACGCACGAAAAATGCGCATCGTATGACCGTTTTTGCGCACTCCGTGAAAAAATACGTCAATTCGTTCGGACGCACTTTTTTACGTTCGCGTGTAAAAATGCTTTCGTTTGACCCTAGCCTAAGTTTCAGAATCAGAACAAAACCTGGACAATTCTGGGTTGCAAAAAAAACAAAAAACAAAGGCAAAGACATAAAGTGTTGTGTAATAGCTTCTTCAGGGTTAAATATAAAACAGATTCCCAGAAATTTAAGGGGTTATTTAGAGAGAGCCGATCTGGCCCCGAAATGTCACCGAGCTGTGAATTTTCCCCTATGGTGCCATTTCCTGGCCATTCAGCAATTCAGAAAGCAGGCAGTTCGCCAAATTTTGGCGAATTGCCAGCGAGTATGGTGTGTGTTTGAAGGCAGTGAAATCCCCCATAGAGAAACAATGGTTAATCTATTCAGAGAACACCGAAAACCAGTGAAAAGTTGCTGAAGTGCCCTGCTGTTCGGTGTTTTCATTCGGCAGGTTTATTCAGGCGAACCCCGTAGGTTTCAATGTTAAAAATATTCCTGTTTTTAACCAATATCTAATAAACCGTTTATTATTTTAATCTGCAGTAAAAAGTCTCTTTATTTATAGATTTTTTTTAGGATCTTAGGCCTTTTTTATCAAAAAAAATTTCCATTTTATTTTTAAAATTATTTTTTCTTTTTTATGTATGAGAACTTTTTATTATCATTCATAGGATCTTATATGTAAATTCCAGGCATTTTTGTTGAGTAGTTTTTTTTTTGCAAACAGCGTTTCAGTTTTCACACTTTCAAATCTTTTTTTCTTCTTCTTTTACCCTGTTCGTCAGCTTTCAGCTTTTTCCAACGGCTGA
Source organism: Leptobrachium leishanense (assembly GCA_009667805.1). Lineage (NCBI taxonomy): Eukaryota > Metazoa > Chordata > Amphibia > Anura > Megophryidae > Leptobrachium > Leptobrachium leishanense. The sequence continues at coordinate 299,492,611 of CM019065.1, read as the reverse complement.
TCTGTGCTGTGTTTGACGGCTCATTGGCTTTTTCCGACGTGTTCGGCGATTCCGATGGGATTTCGGCAGGTGTTTGGCAGTTTTTCGACAGGTTTTCCCTCACTTCGGGGACCCTGCCCTGCGGTGGATGCTGAATTCACCACAGGGTGGGGGAACTTCGATTCCCCGAAGTGCAGGGAAGTGTGGGGAACGAGAGAGCGCCGAAATGTCAGCGACTGTTTGGTGCTCTCTGAATGCATTTTTACTTATTATTATGGTGGTACAGTTAGCAATATGTTTACCCATACTGAAATATGTACTTTAAAGGGTCTGTTCCCTAAAGGGTGAAGTCAGGAAAATTGGCAGGAGAAGAATCTAGACCAAATAGCCGATTTGGAAATGGGAGAATCTTTCTGGTTTGGCTATTTTGACCTAGATCTTTCACTTCTGCCAATTCTCCTGACTTCACCCTTTAGTGAATAGACCTGAATGTTTATCTGAAGCGCCTCCATGAAAGTGTATTTTTCAGTCTTAAGATTTTTTTTAATGAAAGTTAAAGGGTTTATTCAGAGAGCACCGAAATGTCACCTTTTGGTGCCCTTTTGTTCCCGAACTTCGGGGAATCAAGCTCCCCAACCCTGCGGTGAATTCGGAGTACAGGGAACTGACCCACAAATCCACCGCAAAACTGCTGAAAATCCACCGAAAAATTCCTGGAAACCGCCGCTGATACGATCCGAAATGTCGGATCGATCGGATAACTGCCGATAAAATCCCAAATGCACCCGACGATCCGCCACCAACCCGCCGGCCACCACCACTGGATGGCCGCCGCAAATCTACCGGATAGCCACCAAATGCAGCGCTGTCCAGCCGCAGATAAAAGCCTACAAGTCTCCGGATGGGTAAAAAAAACAAACAATTGAAAATACCAAATTTTAAAAAGCTGTTTGCAAAAAAACTACTGGACGAAAATATCTGTCTGGAATTAACCTATAAACTCTTATTAATAATGATTAAAATGTCTGTTACAGAAAAAAGAAAAAACACTGTTTAAAAAACAAAAGAATTAAATCTGAAAAATTTGGGGAATTTTAAATTTTAAATCTGGGGAAAAAATCCCCAAAAATGGCTAAAAAAAATCTTTAAAAAAATAAATAGAGCCTTTTTGCTGCAGATTAAAAGAATAAATGGTTTTAATAAATATTGAATAAAAACAGGAATATTTTTAGCATTGAAACCACCGAAACATCAGGGCATTTAGGCCGGGATCAGACGAGTGGTTTTCAGAGCGGAAGGAAGGTCGATGAGAGTGGACGTTTCTTCCACTGTGACACCCGTCTGGCTACCTCGCGGAGCGCAGTTAGTGCGCTCAGCTCTGCAAGGCTCGATCCTCCTATGAAGGATCATGCTTTGCAGCCCCATCTAACGCATGTCATAGCATTTCACAAGGGGGGCTTTCAGCATGGCCACAGCACGACTGCTGTAGGGCACGCAATTTGAGCGCGCACTACAGCATGTGGCCAGCCCCGGCAAAAGCGTCACAACGTTGTGAAAGACACCGGGAGGCACGTCAGTATGGGCACACAGCCTTAAATTACATTTACCTGCTGTTCGGTGTTCTCTGAATAGATTAACCATTGCTTCTCTATGGGGACTTTTACTGCTGCCAAACAGGCACCGGATTTGCTGGCAATTCACCAAAATTTGGCGAACTGCCTGCTTTCTGAATAGTCAAATGGCCACAAACTTGCACCGTACAGGGAAATTCACTGTTCGTTGCCATTTCGGGGCCAGATCAGCTCTTTGTGAATAACCCGGTAAGTCTAACTAAAAGGAGAGAGCTGTAGAAGAAAACAAGAATAGATTTAAATAAACTAGTATGACAGCATTCCTTGCATTGTGACCTGTGGGCAAATACAGTTTGCACAGAGTCAGCGAGGGGATTATGTACCATTTGCTTCTACTAATACCACTAACCAAGTTTAGCAGCTATATAAATCTCATTTCAAATTTATATAATATATACTGTACATTATATATAAATAAACCATGAAGAGATCACACCAATTCATTTGTTTAAAGATTTTAACGATTTTTAACCCTATTAAAGATTTTTGGCATATTTTTAAGTTGTGTTGAAAAAAAAAAAATATGGGAATTTAGTTCACAAAAATATGGCCATGAATTGCTTAAACCTGTCACAGTATCAATTTATTCCATTGCGACAAGACCTATTCTGACCTGTCGCGATGGGATAGGACTAGGAAACAAAAGAAAATGTGGTAGGGTCAGCCAGGGTTTATAGTTAACCGTTTATTTTGGCTACAATGTTGCTTTAAGCTGTATAACACTATGCAGGTACTTCTAGTAAGCTAAACAAATATAGTTTGCATTATGTGAGGAAACAATTCGATCAATGTGACACTCATAAGTATTTAATAGCAAATCAAATCAGAAACGGCATTGGTGGTAAAACAAGGGAATGAGTAACTAAACATTACACTGGAACAATGATCAGCAGATAAGGGGAGGTTAAAGTACTGAGCTCAAGCAGAGTTATTTGCACAGTTATTTCATTTTATTTATCTATTGGGTGGAATTTACAGTCGCCTCTTGGCTAGATCTTAGCTCTACTTTTGGACTACAACTCCCATTATTAGGAAATCTTCTACATAAATTTGATGGGATTCAAACCACAGGATTTGTTTCTGTAACAAAGGTTTCATAATCTGGCTTCGTGAGAATAAGGTCACCATTCCGCTCTGCAAAACACTCGTCTGACCCCGGCCTAAATGAGCAATGGACCATTGCTCATTTAGGCCGGGGTCAGACGAGTGTTTTGCAGAGCGGACGGAACATTCGTGAGATTGGACGTTCCTTCCACTCTGACACCCGTCTGGCCACCTCGCTGAGCGTAGTTAGGGAGCTCTGCTCTGCATTGCTCGATCCTCCCATGGTGGATTGAGCTTTGCAGCCCGTCAAACGCGCATTGTAGTGCTTCGACAGGGAGGCTTTCAGAACGTCCGCAGCACCCCCACTGTAGCACACGCAATTTGTGCACACATTACAGCGTGTGGCCGGCCCTGTCGAAGCATCACAATGCTGCGGTGGACGCCAGGAGGCAGTTAGTACAGGTGCACATAGTGTGCTCGTCTGACACCTGCCTAAACTGAAAGGGTGTTTGTGGAATTACCAGTTTATTGCTGGGTGAGTCATCATAGTGTCCACATTAACTCAATATTCAGAAAGTCAGTCATTTACCAGACATATGATAAATATAGCCATGTTGACAATATGTCAGAAGTAAATAGATATATATACATTTATAAGAATGTGGAACTATCAAATGCATACAGTGTATATACAGTCAGGTCCAGAAATATTGGGACATCGACACAATTCTAACATCTTTGGCTCTATACACCACCACAATGGAGTTGTAATGAAACAAACACAATGTGCTTTAACTGTAGACTGTCAGCTTTAATTTGAGGGTATGTACATCCAACTCAGGTGAACAGTGTAGGACTTACAGCAGTTTGCAGATGTGCCTCCCACTTGTTAAGGGACCAAAAGTAATGGGACAATTGGCTTCTCAGCTGTTCCATGGCCGGGTGTGTGATATTCCCTCATTACCCCAATTACAATGTGCAGATAAAAGGCCCAGAGTTCATTTCAAGTGTGCTATTTGCATTTGGAATCTGTTGCTGTCAACTCTCAAGATGAGATCCAAAGAGCTGTCACTATCAGTGAAGCAAGCCATCATTAGGCTAAAGAAACAAAACAAACCCATCAGAGAGATAGCAAGAACAATGGAACATTCTCAAAAAGAAGGAAAGCACCAGTGAGCTCAGCAACACCAAAAGACCCGGGAGACCACAGAAAACAACTGTGGTGGATGACGGAAGAATTCTTTCCCTGGTGAAGAAAACACCCTTCACAACAGTTGGCCAGATCAAGAACACTCGCCAGGAGGTAGGTGTATGTGTGTCAAAGTCAAGAATCAAGAGAAGACTTCACTAGAGTAAATACAGAGGGTTCACCACAAGATGTAAACCATTGGTGAGCCTCAAAAACAGGAAGGCCAGATTAGAGTTTGCCAAATAACACCCAACAAAGCCTTCACAGTTCTGGAACAAGATCCTATGGACAGATGAGACCAAGATCAACTTGTACCAGAGTGATGGGAAGAGAAGAGTATGGAGAAGGAAAGGAACTGCTCATGATCCTAAGCATACCACCTCATCAGTGAAGCATGGTGGTGGTAATCTCATGGCGTGGGCATGTATGGCTGCCAATGGAACTGGTTCTCTTGTATTTATTGATGGTGTGACTGCTGACAAAAGCAGCAGGATGAATTCTGAAGTGTTTCGGGCAATATTATCTGCTCACATTCAGCCAAATGCTGCAGAACTCATTGGACGGCGCTTCACAGTGCAGATGGACAATGACCCAAAGCATACTGCAAAAGCAACCAAAGAGTTTTTGAAGGGACAGAAGTGGAATGTTATGCAATGGCCAAGTCAATCACCTGACCTGAATCCCATTGAGCATGCATTTCACTTGCTGAAGACAAAACTGAAGGGAAAATGCCCCAAGAACAAGCAGGAACTGAAGACAGTTGCAGTAGAGGCCTGGCAGAGCATCACCAGGGATGAAACCCAGCGTCTGGTGATGTCTACGCGTTCCAGACTTCAGGCTGTGATTGACTGCAAAGGATTTGCAACCAAGTATTAAGAAGGGAAAATTTGATTTATGATTATTATTCTGTCCCATTACCTTTGGTCCCTTAACAAGTGGGAGGCACATCTGCAAACTGCTGTAAGTCCTACACTGTTCACCTGAGTTGGATGTACATACCCTCAAATTAAAGCTGACAGTCTGCAGTTAAAGCACATGGTGTTTGTTTCATTCCAACTCCATTGTGGTTGTGTATAGAGCCAAAAGATGTTAGAATTGTGTCGATGTCCCAATATTTCTGGACCTGACTGTATAAAACCACATTAAATGGATACTCTATTGAAAAACAGAGTTCCCTTTTTTGCCCACAAATAATTGGGCAGATGCTGCGGACAGCGCCTGCCCAATCATTATGGTTTGATTTTTATTATTGGTGATTTCACTCACTTTTTCTCCCTTGCCACGCACGCAGCTTCCTTGTGTCGCGTAGGAACTGCAAATTGTGCACCGCTACGGACTTGCATACTTTATGTACCCAAGTTCCATGAACCCTGCACAGTGCGATTGACCAGAGCTGCACACACGCGTTAGTTCCCTGCGTGCCGACATCACTAGTAACGGAGTAGTACCCGGCAGCCGAGAAATTTAAATCTCCTGGCTGCTGATGACGCCGGGGAGGGTGGAGCAAACTCCTCCACTTCACCCATATAAAATAAATATAAAGTGGTCAGGATGTGTAGGGTGTTCCTTTAAAGGTATTTCATGACATTGAACAAAGCAATTTTTGATTAGAAATTCAAAAAAGTGTTTGTTTCGTGCTCGGGTGTGTGAGTGCATTTTGATGGATATGCAGCATACCCTAGAACAGTGATGGCAAATCTTTCCGATGGATCACTAAACCAACTTATGTGTCTCAAAGGGCCAAACCTGCAATTAGTCCAACTAGACTCAAACCACTGTACATACAACTAAACACCCCTTTTATATACCTATACGTTGTCACAGGGGCACCCGGCGTGAGTCAAGGTGGGCCCTTTGTACTGGATGTTCAACCCTTGAGGCAGGTTTGCTGCTGGCTGCATGGACACAGACCACAGCACACAGATACTAGACAATATCGTGACAGAACTAGAACAACTGGAACAGGAATGGCATGAGAACAAGGAGAAAACAACAGAACACTAAAAGGGATCCCTAACTCTAGAATAAAGTCTTTGTATGGCCTTCTGTCTAGGAAAAAGGAACCTCACAAGAAATAACAGAAACAAGAGAACGGGAAGGGCGAGGGTTAGACAATATACCCACACCCAACAGCAACCCAGGGAAACCCTGAACTGGGATGAGGTCTTGCAATGGTCTCTAACTGAATAAAATGCTGCTGGGTAATACACAGAACAGGACCTCAAGACACAAGGAACATTGAATACAATTGTCAGAACCAGAGTCAAAGGATCAATGAGCCAGGAGAGTATGTCAGACAAGCCAAGAACAGATACAGAGAGGGAAGTCAGAACAGCCAGAAATCAGGAACCAGAATAGCATACAGGGATTAACAAGAACGTAGTCAGAAATACAAGCCAAGATCATACTCAAGATTACTAAAACAGGAACAAAGGAAGCAATGACTCACAGGAAACAAGACCCTCAGGAACAGAAACCCACAGGAACCAGACCCATGCAAGAGCAACGAGCCTCTGTGCTGCTTGCATATTTAGAGGGACAGGGCAGACCATGTGACCCCAGGACAGAACAGCAGCTGGGAAATCCAGAAGCGGCACAGGATGGAATGGCAAGGCTTAACAAAGGAAGAGCTGGCCTGGATTGCTCTCACCACCAGGGTGCAGGGCTGGAACAGGTGGAAACGAGACATATGTGCGCCTACTCACCCCTATTATATACCTATACGGGCGCCTACAAACCCATTTTTCCTCATTTTATGTCCCCTTATTTTGTATTTTACACATTCCTTCCCATTTTATTATTTCCTAATCACCCAATGTTCTTAATTATTTCCTCACTCCCCAATTTGTATCAGCGTATCACAGAGCTGCACAGCAATACAACTTACAGTACTGTGCGTGTGTATGAGCATATCACAGAGCTGCACAGTGCATTGTTCACTTTATAATTGAAAAGTGCACAATAGTGCAATAGAAAAAAAGAGGAAAAGGAAAAAGGAATATTTAATTTTACATGAAATTTGGAGATGTTTGGTATCATAGGATGTGCTGGGTGGAGTAGAGGTAGCATCACTGCTCTATAACCGGAGAGAGACTGTGGAGACAGAGGTTTGATCCCGGCAAGAGCACCTCTCCAGTAAGTGTAGTAAGTACATACTCGCCACCCAGGACATACTTGAAAACAAGAGAAATCTCAATGTATCCTTCCTGGTAAAATACTTTCTAAAAAAAAAAAAAATAGGAAATGCTCTGGACTTTACAATGATACCTCATATGACCCTATAGCTTCTAGGAGTCCATAGATACAGGGGTCCAAAGGAGCCCAACATCTGATGTCCAACATTTGATGTCATCACATCCATGCGCAATGACATCATTGGGCGGGGATAGGTCCCGCAGGTGGGGCTGAAATCCAAGATGTCAGTCTCCTGTGGGAGAAGTCCACGATTGGCACCAGACTGGCACTGATCATTTTTTATTAAGGGGATCATGGAAACATTTGTTTTACACCTCCCCCCACCCTGTAGGTGAGTTAAATATAAATTGAAAGTCACTCTCAAAACATTGTTGCCAGTTGTCCACTCGTGCATTCACTGGTTTTGTGTCAAACCGAGTTACCTACTTTAATACTGAATATATACTGTTGTGGGATCATAACATTTGTCTTTGGGCTATTCCAGTCAGAATGAGATGTTGTAAATACTGGAAAGACTTTCTAGTGTAGTTTGAGTTTCCCGGTCACCAGATTGGTCACTAGTGATGTCAGCAAACAGAGACCGTGCCGACATCACCCTCTGAGACTGCCTGCGATAGCGAGTGGTCTCAGAGAGGCAGCGACTAATCGGATCTCTGCATGTGCGCAGCTCTGATCTATCATTCTGCACAGGTGCTACGTAACTTGTATATGTAAAGTGTGCGAGTCTGACGCTACGTTAGTTGCATAGGAGCACAGAAAAGCTTTAGGGACTTCCGGGTTTGGGAGGCCCCCTGAGCCAAAGAGGAGAAGATGCGCTTGGCGAGGGGCAAAAGGTGAATAAATTCACCAAGAAAGAAAGATTTTAAAAAAATGCCCAATTATTTAAGGGCATAAAAAAGGGAACTCTATTTTTCAAACATTATCCCCTAAAAAATAAAAAAGTAGTTACTATAAGGGTATTTTATGAATAAATCCTTGAGATACTTAGAGGTGGTGTTGTTCTGGAAGCGTTGTTGTTTTATGTCTTCTCCAGGTGGAACGGACTGATCTTTAGTGTTTATGTGGGATTACAGCACTGGCAATAATGTGAAACACACATTTATGGCGCATTCTGTGACATTAAAACATTGAATTGCAAGTTTTTGAACAGGTCATTCTGGTTCCATTTATTTTTATATCAGGAAGTAGAGCCTTCAATATACCAATAATTTGCATACCTCATACCTCTGGTAGGCTTGTGCACCGATTTTTTTTTCGGCTTGATTCGGTTCGATTTTTCGGATTTTTAAACTTTTCGATTCGGCTCGTTTCGACCGATTTCGGTTTCGATTCGATTCGGTTCGGCCCGTTTTTCGGGTACATTTTTTTTTCGGAATATCGACCATTTTTCGTATTTTCATGTCACTGTGCTCGGTTTTTGTATCGACTTTTCGTAATTTCGGAAATTTTTGTTTTTCGGAATTGCACATTTTTCGGAATATCGACCATTTTTCGTATTTTTCGTGTCATTTTGCCCGTTTTTTGTATCGAGTTTTCGTTTTTTCGAAAAAGTTTCGTTTTTCGGAAAATTTTCGTTTTTCGGAACATCTGTTCTCCTCGTTTGACACATTTCAAGTCCATTCGAAAAATCCGAAAATATTTCGTTTCGGCTCGGAAAACATTTCGGATCTGAAATTTTCGGATCTAAAAGTTTTCGGAAATTCGGCCGCATCCGAAAACACGAATCGGGAAATTTCGTGAAAATTCCGAAACCCGAAACGCACATCCCTAACCTCTGGTGGACCTAGCTGGGGAAAGTAAGAACACACCAACACGCTGCCATTAGCACACCTCTCGGATAATGCTCCAGTATTCTATCGAATAAGTTCAGATTGACAGATAAATATGTATATATACATAAGATTCCAAAGTACCAGAGTGATGTGATTCAATGCAATGATACATAAATTCAAAATTTATTTACCAAAATTCTGCTGTTTTCCCCGACGTCCGATAACTGCTTCAGCTACTCCAATTTTCGCAAATTATGGTGACCATTCGCTAAACGGGGAATTCACCATATTTTCAGCTAAATTGATTCCCCGAGATGCAAAGCAACAAATCTTTCAGCAGCAAGTCTCTAAACTAAACGTGTAAATATGATGGTTAGATTTTTGTTTACATACTGTAGCTCCAAAAGGAGATGAAGATTTCCCTTAATATCATGTTTGTTTTATAACACGGCCTATCTAATCTATAAGGGTTATTCAATAAGCGAACTTGTCACCGAATTGCACCGAACGGTGAATTTCACATAAGGCTAGGGTCAGACGAATGCATTTTTTGTGTCGTCCGTAAAAAAGTGCGTCCGAACGCATGGACGTACTTTTTCACGGAATACGCGATAGCGGTCATACGATGTGCAATTTCGGCCGTGATTTCATATGGATCCGAACCAGGAAACTTTGGGTGTCTGGACGTTATGTAGGCCGGACATGAGCAGCGGCTGACGTCTCCTAATCACGCACACACGCCACTATGCGGACACAGCGCACTCTGTACGTCTAGTACTAGCGGTTTGACGAAAATGCGTTCGTTTGCCGCTTGCGTTGCGCGGCCGAACTTTCGTGCGGCCGTACTTCGTGTGTGGGCCTGTGTTGGACGTCATTTGCTGCTACCACAGCCGTCATAAAGTACGGGTAAACGCACGTTCGCACTGCGTTCGTCTGACCCCAGCCTTAAGGTGCAATTTTGTAGCAGTTCATCTATTCAGAGAGTTGCCAATTCGCCACCTACTGGCAAATTGACAGCGAAATACGGTGCAGTTCGCCGCAATTTGGAGATCGTCAGCGTCAGTGAAATTGTCCCATAGAGAAGTAATGGTTAATATATTCAGAGAACAACGAAATGCACCGAAGGTTCAGTGAAATGCCCTTATTGTCGGTGATTCAGTTCAATAGGTTTAAAACAAGTGAATCCCATTGGTGTCAATGTAAAAAAAAATAAACTATAATATTATGGTTTTCATTTTCTCAACCGTTTATTCTTTTCATTTTCAGCAACCCGTCTTTTTATTTATTGGAACATTTTTAATGTATTTTTTTAGCCAAAATTTGATTCCCAATCTTTTTTTTTTTTTATTTTATTCTGTAACAGACAGGTTTATATTTTTATAGGACCTTTTTTTATAGGTTTAAACAGCTTTTAGAAGAATAGCCGAGTTCCGTTTTTTTTTTTTGCAGTTCAGTGGTCTTTGGAGGCTCCAAGTTTGGCGCACTTCAGGGACCCCGCAGGGTGGGTGAAATGGAATCGCCGAGGTGCACCAAAGTGCGCCGAACGAGAAAGCACTGAAATTTCGGTGCATTCATAATAACCCTTTATAGTTTTATTTGCTGTAACAGGAGGAGGGGAGGAAACATAATTTAGAGTGCCTAACTGAGCATAAATACATCCTGCATGAGTCAGTTGCACTTTAATTTATAGAATGTCCTGTCACAATGTTTATTACCCAAGATAAGTACAACAGGCTCCTTTGAATGACCTATAAACAGATCTGGAAAGTTCTCTTGATAAGACCATATACCACATTTTTGTTTTAAACAAATGACTTCAATATTTTATAACTCTGAAGATACAAAAGTAAATAAAACGGTGTAAATTCAAGCCTTCTCACTATACTGGTGGTGATCATGGGGAGTGGATGAGGTTTAGTCCAAAGTAGTTTAACTGGAATGACAGAGATCATGGCGGCCTTTTTCAGTTCAGCCGTTTTGGCCTAAAATTAAATGCCAATCAATGACAGTTCCTGATTTTACTGGATAATCATCGACATTGTAGAGTAATGGAGAAAAATCTTTATTTACATTTTCAACTGGAACGAATGGTAACAGGAATTGACTGCATAGTCAGGCATCATGGGAAATGTAGTTCACTAGTACCATACCAACACCCCCATCTCTCAACAATAGTTTCAGCACTGAATCAGAGAGATTTGCCTTTTTTGTAAAGTCCATCTACAAACCATCACTGTAGCCAAACTCAACCTAAATCTCCCATTGCAAGACAACAAGTGCAAACTATTTTTACCTTTCACCCAAAACACACTTGTCCTACAAATACTTTTTTTTTTTTACATTACCCGAGCAAAATATTTTGTGTATAAAACCAGATTTACTCCTCCTTTTAACCCTTCCATAACAGTGATACTGTACATACACATATATTACACAATCAGAACAGTCTTGTCTCTCTGCAAATGTTATTTATATTCTGAGGAGAGTTCTGAAATTTCCCACCCAACGATCGTCTCAGGAGAAAAAGAGGGACATAATTAAAGCAGTATTTTAGGAACCAGCGCTTTTCTGGTGGGAGCTAAGAAGAGATAAATCCATAGAGATCAATGAAGAAAAAAAAAAAAAAAGGCAGAAAATGTTAGCTAATGGTAGGTTAGGATCAGAAGTCACTCATGACATGGATCATGTCTAGGCTAGGCTTGAATAAGACTTTAAATGCACAGGACCTTACCATTTACAGGCTAGTAGCACTCCAGATTTGGAAACATTAATATAATTGAAATTACGTAAACTAATAGAGAATCTGGCACCACAAAGATATAGGTGAACACAGAAAGAAGTAGGATTTTGATGATCAACCAAAAACATCAGACACTGGTCTTCGCTTCCCCACCGGTTCCATGGCGTCCTCGTCAGCTTCCTCATTTAGAGAAGGGATGGATGGGTAGCTGTCTCTAACTTTGAGTTTCTTTTTCTGACCTGTGGGCCCTGTAAAGAATTTATTAAAGGAGCTAGACTTTTTGAGTCCCTTTGCCAGGTCATGGAAAGGAATGTCATCGGAGAGGACACCGAGCAGAGCACTGGTGGTTCCTATTAACGTGTTAGCGACCTTAGAGTTTCTCTTAGATGGGAAGACGTGTTCTGTGCTGGTTGCTTGAGGATCATTTAGAAGAAATTTGATCTTCAGTGAAGATCCTGGCTTTAGATATTGGTAGGGCTTTTTCCCACTGTGATCTCGGATGTGCACTTTAGCATTGTAATCCCTTACGAGAACGATGATAACTTCCTTACGGTCATGAATGGCTGCAATGTGGAGAGGTGTATAGCCTCCAAAGGACTTGACATTCACGTTGAGGCTAGCGCCGCTTTTTTTAGTCATATCAAATAGTATCTTGATCATTTCAGTGTTTCCGCTCTTGGATGCCCAGTGCAAAGCTGTAAACCCAGATATGAAGTTTCGTTTGTCAGCCAACTCATGATCATTCATTAAGAGGCCAAGCAGTATGTGATTCCAGCGACCGTTTGTGGAATTGAGTAACCAGTCGTGTTCAGATGCCTCGAGGGGAACTGAATCAGAGTTCTTGGTCTCCTCGGATACTTTGATGGCCTTAGATGACCTCTTGGTGTAAGGGGATTTTGAACCAGTGTCATCCAATGGTCTCCTACTGACATGGGGTGACCTGGGTTGCAGATGGCGTGCTTGTCCATCCATTGATGCATCTTCAGTCTTATCTTCCAGATCGGTAGGATTGTTAAGATCATCACCTTCAAATGATTGCTGTGCATATCTTAGAGGCAGCATAAAAGGCTTCTGAGCTGATCCTTTGTTTTTCTCCGCACTTGACCATGCTTTAGGAACTGGTGCAGGTCCCGTGTTGTCAATTCGGGATGCAATATCTATGACAGACACCTTCATGTTCTCGCTGTCCTCTGCCTCCTCAATTGACTCACCGGATGCAAGATCTAAAACTGCACCACCGTCTTTCATTGCCAATATATATTCCTGTAAGGTGCCTTCAGCTTGAAGGTTTTCTTGATTAGGATCTAAGCCCACGTGGGAAAGATGTCTTCCGTGGCTGCTGGGTTCCTCTTCTCCAGACTTATATTTGCCATGGTCACCTTGATTGGCAGGTAAGACCTGAGCTCTTGGCTCTTCATTGTTCTTCTCATATGACGTCTCTTGTGGTTTCGATTTGAGCAAATTAGTAAATTTCTTCCTCAGCACAACAACCTTAACTCCTTCTACATCCTTCACCACAGCTATATTATTGACGAATGTCTTGAAGTTTTCTCGGTTGTTTGCCCTTTCCTGAGGATCAGGAACATCAACTACAGGTTTAAATTTCCTGAGAAGATCAGAATTCTTCACGCTCCCTCCCTGTTCCAGCAAAAAATCCAACACAGTCTCTTGGGTGACAGCCATCCTCGCCTGCCACCTCCAGAGAGGGGGGCACCTTCTGCGTTTTCAGCACTGGATCTTATCTAGCTGAAATTAGGAAGTGAAAACGGCTACGGCTGTAGCTTTTGAAGCAGTTCTTTCTCCCTCTTCCACCAGAGTGAAATATACCTGTTGCTTCCTGGGTGAAACTTTCTGAGCAGCTACTCTACGCCCAGCCCTGAGTGATCAGTCAATAAAAGGAGGAGGAGGGTCAGCTGGCTGCTGCAGTAGTTATTTGAGAATGGAGCCTCCACCTGGGTAATAAGAACTACAGTTACCAAGGCAGCACAAGCTAGGACAGGTAAACCACGTTAGGTTCCTCAGCCCCCCCCCCCCCGCATTCATGAACGACCTATAAAATCCATTATTTTACAATTTTAAAAAAAGTTAATTTAAGATGATGATGCATTCCACAAAATATATAAAAAGCAAGACATAGGGCTACAGACCAGCATTTCTTTCCTGGACAAATACTTTTTTTTCCTACGGGTAAACATTACATGAAGTACTACTGGGCACATTTTACAGGTATTTTATAAAGCGCTATTAAATTCTGTAGCGTTGTACAATGGGAGAGACAGAAAAACAAATATACATACAAGTTAAACACACAGAACAGTAGGCGAGAAGAACACGTGAAGTACATCATTTATAATAAAGATTTAAAAAAAAACAGTTTTAGCAAATGTACCGTCTAGAATAATGAAGTCTTTATTTTGCATAACTGTTAATGTACATGCCTGCACTATTTTATGTGAGTGCTTTGTGTCCAGGAAGATCTGATTAATCTGACAAGCCTCATAAATGACGGCTTGGTTTTTTTGTTCATATATTTTTTTTAAATAAAAAAATTCCAAGTGAAGCTGCAGAAAACACTTATCCTATTGGTTGTTCGTTATTCACCATTGTTTACCTAATGACGATAAACCGTCAAATCCGAGCTGGAAATTCAAAAAATAAGTGACTGGAGTAGATTTTATTGAAGCCCCTGATGCGGTCTCAATTTTGCTTTTGGGAAATGCCAATAGGGATTAACCCCTATGTGTCCGCTCAAAGTGGGATTTTTTATCTCCTCAATTAAAAAGTAAATCTGTACGTCGGGTTGCAAGATCAGCTATGTTTTCCTGGATACATTTACTTTTTCATGCAGAGGGAGCACACGGGAAAAGTGCTGCCCTGCAACCTGTATAATTCATATGCTGCAGGAAGGCAATCAAGGCAGGTTACCTGGGATTCCTTTTTCCTTGTAGCACATTGAGTCTACATGCTGCAGGGGGGGGGGGTTGCATATTTCTCGCACTGCCCATCAGCATGAATAAATAATATGTGTCCAGGTAAGCCTGGAGGATCTGGCAACCGTAGTGGGATGGGGGAAATCAATGGCTTGGTTTCATCATGAAAAGGCAATGAGGTTTGTATGCGACCCCCCCCCATGTTAAAACTTTGCAGCCCTCCATGTATAACCAACACACACAGGCGTTGCCTTTTCGGAGGTTTAGGGCACAGGAGACTTAAACTAATCTTGGATACTGAACTGTTACTTCCACATGATGGTTAGCACATGAAAAGGCTGCCCTGTGCTGCAGAGGTGAAGTCAATTCTACAAAGTAGGGAGTTGTTTAGGATCTCATTCCTAGGTTGTGATCTGTAGATGCTGTAAGTGCACGGCAGCACTTTTCATACACTGTTTTATAATTATCTTGGAAGTCGCATGAGTCCGGCACAACACAGTGGATTTGGCAACCGTAGGCCTGAAGCTTGAGATTTGTCAGTAATGGAAAAATTTAAAAGCGCATAAAAAGCTTTGGCTCAAATTGGTGATTTTTTTTTTTTTTTTGTATAGTCACATCGTTTCTGTAGAATAAAGTTGCCTTTGTAGTTTATATAATTCAGCTGCAGTAGGGAAGACCCAAGTCATTCACTGTGACTGATTTTAAAGGAATGACTTGGTGACTTAATTGACTTGTTGTCTGCAGGATAGGAATTTTAAATACGCTAGGGAAGTCGTTGTGAATATACAGTCCAACTGCATAAAGATTATGTCACTAAAAACCTGGTGGATTAAGTAACTACTGTAAACTCCTTTCAAATTAAATCTTGGACGCAATGATCAGGATTGCAATATGTTGTCCTTTTGATCTCTCACCTGCAGCATATGAATTCTACATCCTACAGGGTTTCATTTTATGTGCACTGCCTATCAGCATTAATAAATTATACAACCTGCTACAAGTTGCTCATTTAAGAGCCTCTAATTTAAACCCTGTGCCAAATCGATAAAATGTGTGTATGACACTTTAACCCTTTCACTGCTGAGGCATTTCACACCTGTGTGCTGAGCTCATTTTTACCGGTTTCGCTCATGTCTAAATTCGTTTTCAAGCCATATTTTTATTATATGACCCAGACGTAGCATATATCGTTCTTTCCGGCAAATTCATAATATATCATTAGTAAAATATCATTAGTAAAATTTTAATTTTCAATAATTTACAATGTGTAAAGTGTTTTGTTTTTTTTCACATTAACATGCGAGCGTTTGCGATTTATATTTTTTATGAGTTGTACTTGTTAAAATTAGAAATGGGGACTCGTTACATTTTTTTGGGGGGAAAATTACGCTATTTTTAACAAACGCACCTCATACAAAAATCGTTAGTGCAGCATCATTGCTCACATTATAAATGAAATGGGAAATCAATATTGCTGCATAAACAAAAAAAATGTTTTCTTTTCTTTTTTTTTTTCTTAATTTTTACTATGGTCATGTTTGGTATCTTTCGAAAGGCCATGCTCTTAGCTAGCTACCCCTTAGCTGCCATGGATCGGGAGATAGAGGGTTCATTGGAACACCCGATCTTCACCACCATTGGTGGCAGCTAGGGGTTAACTCCAAAACTGACATCATCTCGCCATGCACGATGATGCCAGTCGTCAGCGGGAGTTCCCGGAAGCTTGGCCGACATCCAAGATGTTGGCCAGCTCCAGGAGAGGATCACGATCCGGTGCTTTTCGGCGCCAAATCGTTATCCGGCCCCCAAGGGGTTAAAGCCAGCCACCGTTTGGAAGGGCAGGCTCTGCCCCTCCAAATGGTACCTGACTTTCACTGCTGCCCCCAGCCGATCGGGAGGGAGAGAGGTCCGAAGGACCCCCCTCCCTTTCTGGCACCTTCCCCGCACTCCGGGGGCGCGCAAGCAATAGATGTCATCACGCTAGCGCAATGACATCTATTATCTCCGCCGGGGTCCCGTAGTGCTGGGCTGACATCAAGATGTCAGCCTGCACTGGGGGGGCGCAGCAATCGGCCAGAATCCCGGCTGATTGCTGCCTCCTGTGCTAGGACGCACTCAGCGCGTCCATAGCACAGGATAACCACTTGACTGGACGTGCTGAGCGTGTCCTTAGCAGCCAAGTGGTTAAAGTACATAAAATGCAATAGTAAGCGCTTACAAGAAAGTGCCAGTCAACAGAATGCAATAGACTCAAATTCCACTATAATGGAACCAGACTACTTAGTTGTTTCCCCCCTATACTTAAACCTGAGGCGCGTTCAGTTCCTTAGCTGCTGCAAATGCTAAGTTAGCAACTTGGCACTGAACACTGTGCTGCAGTTCAGCGCTCAGCACTGCTAAATTAGCACTTGCAGCTGAGTGTGACATGGGAAAGATGGCCGCCTCCACGGAGCAAATAATCCAATAAGGAAATGTTCAGTTTGAAGTTTTGGTGGAGCAAAACACCAAATATTTATTGGAAGATGGTAAACATTAACACTAAAGTAGTAACAAAATGGACAACAGTGGATATTGCAGAAAATGCACATTTTCATTAAACAATCCTCTGCCCCTTTGCTTCAATATTCACAGCAAAAGCATTCAGTGAGACTGCTGCTGCAAACTCTATAGCTGTTATGTAGCAATTCAGCAGCTGCTGAGGAACTGAACAGGCCTCTGGATTGGTCCACTCTCCCTGTCGAACTCTCATAGGTAGTTTGGCCCAGCCCCATTTCCTTTGCAGCAAAACTTCACTTCATTCCATGGAGGCTTGTGCATAGTAGCATCCTATTCATACTAGGTACTGTAGATGCATGACTGCTTAAACCTGGATCTTTGTCTTTGCCCATGCGCTCCAATAAACACATTTTATTGGAAAGGGCATAGGCCACATCTTTATTAAATTATTTTAACATTCAACTAAAATACACCCCAACAATACCCAAGATGTCAATGCTGATCCTACTGTAAGAACAAACAGTAGTCAGTTATCACCACCAACTAGAGCTTGTCACTTTCCTGGCTTACACAGGACCGAGGACGTCTCTCCCAGCGCCCACCTATTCCGCCGGCTTATCCTTAGGGTTTCCTCGCTGGTCAAGGTTCATGCCAACGCAAGGGGGCAATGAAACCTTCATTGTCCCTGCGCTCCCCCCCTGCAGCCAACGCCTTCTCTACACCCGTCCTCAACCCCTCCAAAAATATATCCAGCCCAATGTCTGATAAATGAACCCCATCTAATTGCATCAGGGCCCACTTATCTCCTTCTAATTCCCCATGTCGAATGGAAACCCCCCCCGATTGTCTCCATAAAACGAGAAACTTCCTCCGAGCTCGTTCCAATGCCTTAGGGGGAGCAAACCAGACAAGGCAGGTCTGGACACAACCTCTGACCATACCAATGAATCCGTCTGGAATAAGGCAACGCAATGATCCAGATCCTGCTTAATTGCGTGAGTTGGGTCCAACGATCGGACCCGACCAATGTCATTACCCCCTGTATGGACCACCAGTATAACTGGGCCCTGCAATCGTCTTGACAATGAACCACATTCGCTAAAAACATTTCCCCATCTCTGACCCTTACTACGTCTAATGGTAAACCCAGGTTCCTGCCCATAACCCATTGTTCTGTCCGGTGCGCAGCCCAATAAACTCATGAGTCCTAAGATCCATACTGCCCGAGTGGAACCTGTAATAAAAAAGAGTGTAACATTAGGCTAGGGTGCACATACACCTGAAAATGATTAGAAGACCAACGCCCTAACCTGCACAACATATTACATAGTTACATAGTTACATAGTTATATAGGCTGAAAAAAGACATGCGTCCATCGGGTTCAGCCTCTCCCACATAACCTACTGCTGTTGATCCAAAAGAAGGCAAAAAACCCAGTCTGAATGCTTGCCAATATGCAACATACTGGGAAAAAATTCCTTCTTGCCCCCAGAATGGCAGTCAGATTTCTCCTTGGATCAAGAAGCTTTTACCCACATATTAAATATTATAACCCTTAATATTCTGTGTCTGCAGGAAGTCATCCAGTCGTTTTTTAAAAGTCTGTACAGACTCTGACCCAACCACCTCAACAGGCAGAGAATTCCACAGCTTGATTGTTCTCACCGTAAAATAACCCTTCCTATGCTTTAAGCTAAATTTTCTTTCTTCCAGTCTAAATGGATGACCCGTGTCCTATGTATAGTCCTGTTAATGAATAGGTTATCAGACAATGGTTGATAATGGCCCCGTATATATTTATATAAGGTTATCAGATCCCCTCTAAGGCGCCTTTTCTCTAAACTAAACAGGTTTAAGCTTGTTAGTCTTTCCTCATAACTTAACCCTTCCATCCCCCTTATTAATTTAGTTGCCCGTCTCTGCACTTTTTCTAACGATATAATATCTTTTTTTAAGACAGGTGCCCAAAATTGCACGGCATATTCAAGGTGCGGCCTGACCATTGATTTATACAGAGGCAAAATTATGTTTTCATCCCGTGAGTGAACTCCCCTTTTAATGCATGCCAGTACTTTGCTGGCCTTGGCGGCTGCTGTTTGACATTGCACATTGTTACTTAGTTTGAAGTCTATGATTATTCCCAAATCCTTCTCCTGCTTGGATTTCCCTAACTCCGTACCATTTAGGGTATAAATTGCTTGTGTGTTCTTCACTCCAAAGTGCATAACTTTACATTTATCTAGATTAAATCTCATCTGCCATTTAAGTGCCCAGTCCCCCAATATATCTAAATCCCTCTGCAGCGAAGTAACATCCTGCTCACATTGTATTACTTTTCCTAGCTTTGTGTCATCTGCAAACACTGATACATGACTTTCAATGCCTATCTCAAGGTCATTTATAAATAAATTGAATAGTATTGGTCCTATAACAGACCCCTGAGGGACACCACTTACCACTGGTGTCCATCTTGAAAATGTACCATTTATGACCACTCTCTGTACCCTATCTTTTAGCCAGTTTTCTATCCAAGAACAAGTATTTTCATCTAGACCATTTTTTCTTAATTTAAGTAGTAACCTTTTGTGTGGAACTGTGTCGAAAGCTTTGGCAAAATCTAAGTAAATCACATCCACTGCGACCCCCTGATCTATACTTCTACTTACTTCCTCATAGAACGTAATTAGGTTAGTCTGACATGATCTGTGTTTCATGAAACCATGCTGATTTTTGCCAATTACATTATACCTCCCAATAAATTCCTGAATATTATCCCTTAGTAACCCCTCAAATACTTTCCCAGCCACAGATGCCCGAGGCCCCAGCTTCAGCCACCACCGTTGCAGCCCTGATCCGAAATGAATGAGGAGCAAATTCAGCTGGGTTGAGCCCCAGACCCACAACACACCGTTGCAGCACCGCTGAAAACAGGTCAGAGGAATACCTGACCTATGAACTAACAAAGGACCCTCACCCCCGGGTCTTTTTTCCAAAAATTCCCCTACAAGTGCATGCGGACGACCTCACCCCCTACCCGTGCTAAATGAATAAACACGCCCCCTCCCCTCCTGAGAAGTCTTTGAATGAGTGATAAATAAATGCACCCTGTCTGTACCCACCACCACATGCCGAATTGGAAGACCGGATGGACAACCAGCACTACGTGACACCACTTCCCCTATACGTAGCGCCCCAAAGAAACAAAAACAAAAACCACTCTAAACAGAAGGACCTCGAAGTCATCCAAACAGACCTCCTCCAACTACCTGCATAGATCACGCAACAGCGGCAATGACACAGGACGACGGGCATCTGCCACCGCCAACCTCCACCACCCTGAGACTGCCCTCCGTAACAATGCAAATTTGGAAAATCCTCCCACTCCATAAATTGACTGAGCAGCAACAGTGCTGATAGAGCCCTAGAGGCCGATCCCGCTGAACGACCTTCCTTTTCCATATGATTCAACAGCTGCCAAGTAGCCCAGCCACGATCACTCGTATCCTGCCATCCCCGTTCCGACCGGGCCATTGCCTCCCATGTCCTCCATACTTGCATATAGGCAGTCCATGTAGAAGAAGACAATGAACGCCATACATGCTGCATCAATCTATGGACGCCAGGTTCCATAACCATCGCGGAAAAGGTGTTCCTATCCGATCCACCCCCGGAGCCACATGCCAAAAACAGTCCCACTGGAACCGGGAGAGAGCGTCAACACTCGTGTTATCAACCTCTGGAACATGCCGCGCTGGAAAAATAGATATTACAATCCAGGCATTGAAGCACCAAATGCCGTAACAGCGATAGAACCGGCGGTGAACTCGACAAAGAACGAGTCAATACCTGCACCACACTCAAATTATCTTTCCAAAAGGTTATCCTCCGATTAGCTAGCCTCTCTTCCCACAGCTCCAGTGCCGTGACAATGACAAAAGCTCCAAAATTGTCAAGTTTGTAAGTAACGGGGAGCCAGACCATGCCTCCGGCCAAGCCTCCGCACACCAGCGACCCTGGAAATACGCCCCAAAACCGCTCGCACCCGCAGCATCCATAAATAATTCTAAAGAAGAGTTATTCACCTCCTCCTCCTGCCAATACATGCACCCATTGTATCGCCTGAGAAAAGACTGCCATACCAGCAGGTCATCTGGCAGTGCACGTCTCAGGTGAACAAAGTGGTGCAACGCCTTGATCCCAATGGTGGCTAATGCCAACGTCTACAAAATGCCCGGCCCAAGGGCATGATCCGACATGCAAATGATAAATGTCCCAGCAGCGACTGTAGCTCCTGCAAACGTATGTTTTTTAGAGGACAAAGCCCGTCTCACCAATGTGGGCAGGGCTGACAATTTTTCCCGAGGCAAGCGGAAAACCCTAGCAACCGATCTATCGCAATTCCCAGAAAAATCAATTGCCGACAAGGGCCCTCAGTTTTACTGTCTGCCAAAGGCACCCCAAATTCTCCCGCCACTTCCTGAAAAGTCTGGAGCAACCCCTCACAAACCGAATCCTGATCCGGGCCCACAACAAAGGAAGTCGTGTAAATAATGTACTACCGACTCCCTACCAGCCCACCGCCTAACCACCCATTCCAGAAAGGTTGCAAGAGTCTCAAAAAAAAAATGACAAGCTATAGAACAGCCCATAGGAATCTGTCGAAATAAAATTTCTTCTTAAAGCAACACCCAAATAGATGGAAGCAGTCCGGATGCAACGGCAAAAGCCGAAATGCCGACTCAATATCAGCCTTTGCCAACAAGCAACCAGGACCCGCTGTCCTAACCAAGACCAGTGCCTCATTGAATGATGCATAATGGACCCGACAGTCTCCTGTCCCGATACTATCATTCACAGAAGACCCGGCAGGGTGAGATAGGTGATGGATCATCCGATATTTACCCAGCTCTTTTTTTGGGGAATTATACCCAATGGAGAAATTCGAAAGTTCGGAAACCGTTAAACTTTGAACGGACCCACCATCCTACCCAACCTCACCTCCTGTGCCAATTTTTCAGCTACCACATCCTCGTACTGCCGGGCTGACACCAAATTTTAAGAAAAAAATGGGAAATTGGATGGCCTGAATGGGATCTGGAACCCTTGAGAAAAACCTAACCCCAATAAGCATGCCGCCCTCCCATTGGGGTAAAAGTCGAGCCCCGGGTGCATCTTTACCGCGCTCACTGGGGTAACCCCCAAAACCCAGATCTTCCTATGATCTCCCTCTCCCAACTCAAACTTGCCGAGGCACCTGAATGCCGGGTGTACCCCCCCCCCACATTGGGAACATTCGTGTCTGAAACGGCACCCACTGGCCCAGTTACACCAACAAAATCCCTTCTTGAGCCCCGCTGACAAACCAGGGGAGTGGGAGCCAGCGGACCCGAGAAAGGGTGATACTTACCGGGCGGGTAGGCGTCATAAGGAGGAGCCGAAGGTTGGCATCCTGTTCGTCAAAACGGAGTAACGGACGAACAGCCATTTTTTGCCTGAATTGCTGGTCATAACAGAACCAGCATTGGCCCCCATACACCTTATAGGCCCCCCAAATCAAATCTATGTAGTAAAAAAGAGCCACACTCCGCTCTGGCACCCGCTCGCAAATTATAGCACTCTAAGCTAGAAAACCATGGAGCCAATTCCCAAACGTCCGAGGCAAGGTCCGAACCTGATCCTGATCCTTCTCTTTGTCCCCTTCGCCGTCCGTCCTCCTAGGACAGTCAACCGTTTCCTTATCAACTGCCACCAACGACAACACATCCACGTATTCTCCTTTCCAGATTTTTTCCTTTATATCCTCAGCAATATGCATGCCCAACGGTGATAACTCGCAGGCAGACCGCAATCTAGCGTCAGTCACCTGACCCACTTCACCCTCCTTAACAGCCACAACCAAAGCAGCACTGCTACCAACCACTTCCGTAGCAGCAGCCACCACCTTCTCATTCCCTGCAGGTTGACGGGGTAGCACCCTCGCATCAACACCCCCAGATCCTTCCTGCCAACCCCGCAGCGCAGCCATTAGAAGCTCCACCAAATCCTTTCTTGCACCAAAGCCCCCACTCGACCCAGCCTGCACCTCACCACTAGCCGCACCATCTCTACTCAGATTTAAATCCCACTAACGTGCAGCTAGCAGCAGTGAGAAATCCACAGGTTGCTGGATCGAGTTTGTATCCACTGCTCTCCCTGGCGCCGGTACATCCCCGGCCCATTGTTCCAGTCTCGATGTGCTGGTCCCAGGAAAATGACCCAGACGTGGATCCACTTCTGGAAAAATTAAATCAGCTGCTGGCCCCCCAGAAGAGGGCAGAACATTTCTCTGAGGCCCCAGAACTGTAGACTCCTCCGCGTTGCCCCAGCAACCAGACGCTGCCTATAGCTAACACGTGTCCCAGCAACAGAAGGCCGAGCATATGACACCGTCTGGCCGCGGCACCAACGTGACCTCCGAGGGGTGGAGCTTTGTCCAGGCGGCGGTGCATTTGCCCTAACAAGAGTTGGAGCCAGCCTGGACACGTGCAGGCTGCGTGACCGTCCAACCCGCCCTTCATCAGCCAAAAGCCCAGGAGGCTCCCGCCCCAACAGCGCCCGCCGTGATGGAGACACCGGCGGCATTCCCGGCACAAAAGAGGCCTCTGAATCCGGAGAGAGGAGCCACCCCTGGCCACTACAGCCAGGGCGCCGTCCATGCACCTGCGGGCAGAGCGGGTCTGGACACCGGCCACAGGTCCCCCAGACCATTCATCCTCCACTGCCTGGAACCCTGCCCCTGGTCCGGGGAAGCAGCTCTCACCCACTACGTCGGGGAGCGAAGCAATCCTGAAGATGGGACAGCAGCATGGCGACTTCTCCCGAAACAGCAAGCAGGTACAGCGTGGAAACGTGATGACTCCCTCCTTGTCCAGAACAGGAGTGCACAGGTGAGAATTCCCCTCCCTTAAATTAGGCCCCTCATTAGCATAATCCTTTCAGTCTGCCAATCGTTATCTACCACACCTGTCCTAATTAGTCCCAGGCCAGCAGTCATGCCCCCCTTCCTGAATGTTCCAGGGGCTGCTTTATGTTTTACCTTCTTCCTATTTCAAAGCATCACTACAAAGATGCTCTCTACCCACAAGACACCTTTTATTTGCTGTTACTTTCTCAATAAAGTGAATATAAAGGACTTTGTGTGCATTTCAAACAAGGACGAGTTAAGCTATCTTGACTTCAATCATATCCTGCATGTGACATTCACCTCTTGCATATGACCCTGGGGTTCTAGAATACACACTACAGGATGATAGTCTCAAAAATGCTGCAACGTCTCACCACCAACAGCCCGGACCCATGGGCTCCCGGCAGTGCATTAAAAAAGGGTTCCATACCTGAAAGGTTTGTATTTGATGCTCCTCCTGTGTCTTAAACGCAGGTGACACTAGTGCCTTTTTGAAGAAACCCAGCACTGTCTCTACTCTTTCTACATGCAATAAGCATTTTACCCTTAAGTTACCTTTACTTCCCTTCAACCCCCCAAACCATCCCCCCCACCCCCACTCTCCCCATAAATAAAAACACATGACAAAAGTATTGGCGGTTTGAAAAGGTCACGTCTTTTATTTTTAATCAAAGGCCAAAAATCATTGCCTTTGTGGCAGAATTATCAGCGATCCTCGCTTTCTTGGAATAGGTAACACAAATAACACTGGTACCATAGATCCAGCCAGATAACACTGGCAACCGCAATGAACCACCAGCATTGCCCAGATATAGCGGCCGGCCCCACGTGGCTAAGCTAGCGCGACCACACGCTGCTCTCTTTATAGCAGATAGCAGGCCCGGGTGGATCTTTAAACTGGGAGGCACCTGTGTTTGGCCGCACAAACCACCACACAGACCCCCAGATTCTCCCCCTCTATCGCCTCTCCACGTGCCAGGGCCGCATATTTCACCGCCACCAAAAATGAGGACCCTCTTTTTCCGCCACCAATAAAAGACCGTGACCTTTTCACTTACCTTACACAAGGGTCTTTATCAGCCCTTCGATGTTGCCAACAAAAAGGTTGTTCCCCGCCTCGGACAAATGGACGCCGTCATTCCTACACAATTCCTCCTGCTTTGTCACTATGTTCTGATGCTCCAAAACCGTTTCTCCCGTCTCCAGCATAATCTTTTTCGCTACCTAATTTAGCTTCTTTCTCCCGATGTATCCTGCACCCTACTCCCTGCAGTTCCTCCACACTAATCTAGCAATTACATTAGACCACACTATCTGAACATCCGGCCATTCCTTCCTGAACCACCTAAGTGTTTCCCGGCCCCTATTCTGCAAATCTATTGTTGTCATAGCCCCTATGTCGTTACCCCCTAAATGCACTATCATTATAGCTGGCTTCCCCCACCTTCTCCTAGATTGAATATAGAATATTTGATACAGTCCTAACCTCAACATCTGAGGGTTGGGATTTAGGGGTTATTATTGCAGAGGATCTAAGGGTAAGTAGTCAATGTAATAGAGCAGCAGGAAATGCTGGCAGAATGCTTGGTTGTGTAGGGAGAGGTAATAGCAGTAGGAAAAAGGGGAGTGCTCATGCCACTGTACAGAGCACTGGTGAGTCCTCGCTTGGAGTACTGTGTGCAGTACTGGAGACCATATCTCCATAAGGATATAGACACCTTAGAGAGAGTTCAGAGAAGGGCTACTAAAATGGTGTATGGCTTGAAGGAGAAAAGTTACCAGGAAAGGCTTAATGATCTTAACATGTATAGCTTGGAAAAAAGACGAGGTAGATGAGATATGATAGAAAGATTTAAATACGTAAAGGGAATCCACAAGGTAGAGGAAGGGAGTATATTTAAAAAGAAACAAAGTAGCAAGGCAAGAGGACATAGTTTTATATTAAAGGGGCAAAGGTTTAAAAGTAACATCAGGAAACATTATTTCACTGAGAGGGTGGTGGATATATTGAACTGCCTTCCAGTAGAAGTGGTAGAGGCTAAAACAGTGATTGAATTTTAGCAGCCAGCCATGGGATAGGCATAAGGCTATAGTAAAAAAAAGATAAATCCAGGTAAAGTATCCATGTAATTTGGCAGACTAGATGGGCCGAAAGGTTCTTATCTGCCGACATTTTCTATGTTTCTTTCCACCCCAGCAACGTTACAGCCTTTTCCACAGCCGCTTTGAATTGAAACCTGGACAAAATTGGTTCCATCCTCATGCCTCAAAAAACATATGGCCGTTTGCAGGAGCTGCCTCCAAATAACCGCTTACACATAACACCGGGCATACCTCCACTTAACCTCTGTATTACGCTCCAGTCTTTGTGTAATATACCCTCCCCCCTCTAAGTAATGGATTCCTTTTGTTTTCACATGCTTCTGTCAGCCCCTCGCCCCCCCCCAGCAACCAAGGTCGCCCAGCTCACGGTTATCTGATGCATTGTTCCTAGCTGGATGTGATTACCTATGCGGTCACTGATTACCTATGTTTATAAGATCATACAGACTATACAAATAATAAGGTTTGATCAAGTATTACAAAGTGAAGCAAATATCAAACAAGCATATTCTAGCTAAAATGCAAATCAGTAGAACGGGTAAATTAGCGCGTATTTAACCCAATAGATTACACACACACACATACAGTATAATGTCAAAATAGAGACAAATTCACAGAAATAATACACTTAATACTCATCCACTCCCAGGCTTTCTTATGATGATGGTACGAGTGGGAAAGATGAGGGAGTTGCTGCTCATGTTTCCTCCATTTCGGACATAAGTCTCTCCTCTCCCTCAATAAAGACAAAGTTAGCGTTCTGAAATAATTATTTACTCAACTGTAGCAAGTGTGCAAAAAAGATTGTACATTACTGCTGTGTCACTTCAAAAATTGCCTCAATTAGTATAGTGAACTTAAATACAGTATACAAATGAGTTTATTCATCAATTTATTGCTTAGCTCTTTATTTCAAATACACACAGGTGAGACAACCCCCCTCCCTTCCAGAAAACATTACAGATAACAACAGGCTCCAGGCACTGGACAATAGAAAAGTTCCAGCCACTGGACAATAGAAAAAACAGTCATCACAATGGAATGTTTACCCATGCTTCTCTAAACCGTGTGCTTAGGGAAACCCAGGATGTTAGAGTGCAAGCTCTTGAGCAAGGGGCCTGTTTAACGAGTGCAAAATATAACAACTTATAACTGTAACATACAGATACACACTTTGACAACAGCATAGCACATCACACACACTCTACACTATATACAGAGACAATAAACTGTAAAGCAAAATACTTGCAAATAAACATTGGGGCGGCCGTTTTATCACAGGTTGCTTTGTAGGCTTCCGGCCTGTTCAGTACAAAAATGACTGCAGCTCATTAAAATGTATCGATTTTGGAGTGCTATTTGGTGCTAAAACACCCACTATTCATGTGTGTGAGATTCTTAAAATTGACCGTCAGTCATTTACTAGAGTGAGCACTTTAACTATAAAGGCACAGCAATCTTCAGACAGACACAGGCAGAATTACTGAACCCAAATGCACCTAATAACATACAAAACAACAAATCACTGAATTCTGGCCGAGTTATACCAGAACAATTAACCTATTCATAATTACTATCACGCAGATACTACACAAAATTCACAAGGGAATACAGTATTGCAAAGTTTAACGAATATCAAAAGCATCTACTAAATAAAACCTACAAATCAATACAATGGAAAAAAACCTGCACCTATTTATCCAAGTAATAATAGAACTAGGAATATATATATTTAGCAGACTATAATAATAGGGAATATATAACTGATACAGCCAGTAATACTTATCCAGTCGTTGGTTTTCATATGATGATGGTGATGGTAAAATGGAGTTGGCTGTCCAAAAAGACAAAGGTTAGACTGATTTCATCTGTCCTTTTCTTACCCTTTTCTATTACCCCTGCCCCTCCCCTTTCTGTTATCTGCCCCCGAGACCCAATCCCAGCGATAATCCTGAAACAAAAGGGGAACCATTGTAACTCCTCCCAACTTTCTACTCTTTTCTTTAAACAGGGAAAATGCTTAAGTTTCTTCGCTCCCATTCAGTCTCTCATCAGTACTAAACATGCGAATGCTAATCAAAGTACAAAAGGAAAATGACAGGGAGGTCTACAACAGTTTCAGAGAACTGCAAAAGCAATTAAGCACTTCTGAATCACATAACTATAAAGTGCAATAGCTTGTCTTCATACAGCAATCTGCTGCAGAAAATTCACTTCAGGAATCTAAACAAAGAAAAAGCAGAAGCCAGCACTACATAGATTTACCAGAAACAAATGCTTATCTCCATATATTCCCAAAAATTAAAAGGGCAGATTCCAACCGTGTTGACATTCATAAAGATTTGAGCTGGTATTGTGACCATGCTCATTTCCAGCGGTTAAATAAAGAAATGATCAGGCAACACCAGACAAAAAAAGGAGAGCTTTTATTCCACCCAAGTGGATCAGGCAATGTTTGGACTCTCATTCATTTTAGGCTTCGTAAAAAAAAAAAAAACATATTGTTATTTGTATTTACACCTAAATGCTTAACCCGTACCATGCTGTCCCTGCGTCAGCTGGGCTTAGAAGACATGGGGCATACTAGTACGCCACATTGACTGCTATGGTCCATCTCGGCGGTGCTGCGCGATGTTGGCTGCTGCAAAACTGCCTGAATTTAGGCCATCCCCCTGCAGCCAATGTCGTGCCTCAACTGCGTGGGCGGGACAGAGCAGACGCCCACCATAGCACCAGGTGGTGGGCGTACTAGTACAACCCACCGATGTTATCCCCCTCCTGGTGGGCACCACCCGCCTTTAAAAGGGGTTAATGAAAAGTACCAATGGCCTGTCCCCTTCCACTCTACTAGCTCCTATTTTTTATGCATGGGTGAGGGTGAAGTGTTGGATATGTCTACCACCATGTTTCTTACTCTCCATTCTCCCCCCATGAATTCCCATGGGTGGACGGTAGGTTTTGGTGAGCGAAAATGTCATGTCAACCTGGTTTATTATAGCCCCACCTGCTGCGTATGGTTGGGGGGTTGATCATGCCAACCCCATGTATATTGTCTGATGCCTGTGGAGGGGAACAGTGACTAGCAAGCACTGGCCAACCACCATTAAAGCGACCCCTTCTCACATGCTGGCAACTGTTTGCCCACTGATGGCTAGTCCTAAATGCGGGCAAATAATTCTACAAATTTAGTGGTTGAACTGAGTAATGATATGAAAAGTTGATTCATCTGAAACAAAACTTTTTCTGAAGAGGATTTGGATGAACCAAATTTTTTTTCACCGGGCACAATTCTAGTTATCACATCATCCTAAAACCTCTTCAGCTGGCCTCTAGTTCCTGGCACTTTACTGTCATTCTTGAGCCTCAAGCATTTCTGACTCGGATCAGGTGATCGGCGTGCTGACGTTATCTCGCAGATACATTTTGCTCCTTGCCCTGGGGAGTTTCATCAAGTGCAATGAGAAAATTATGTATCCAGGAAAACATGGAGGATCTGTCAACACTAATACTAGTCCCAGCTCTAGCACTGCAGGATAGGGAGCATTAAAACACTCACTTCCACAGGGACTTGAGGAATTCAAGTCAAAATAATATGCTGTTGCCTATAACTAGGATGTAATACCGTTGTTATGTCTGGGGACCAGTAGAGCATGAGATCTTAGCGAGCATTTACTGGCTCAGCACTCTGTCTCCGTATCCTCGCTCTCGATGTCTTCAGAAATGCAATGGCAGTTAGGATGTGCTCATGGCGGCGCGGCTTTAATCTTGTATGTTATTAACATTGCAAACAGTGTACACATCCTTGAATCATTTTAGGAACCTGTGATTTTTAGTATTGCTATGGTGCAAAAAGCTCCCACTCCTCATTCTGTCCACTATAATTACAAAATTAAATCCAAGGTATTGTAGCTTGATAAATGGCATAATTGCAGAAAACATAAAATTGAGCTTAATTGGAAATTCTCCACATATTAGAGAATAATCTGTAAATGATTAGTAAAAATGGGAGTCTCTCTTGTACAGTTCTGCAAAGCGCATTTAGTCATTTCAGGATTAGTTTGAGGAAGCAGGGATACAGCTGTCCCAGTGTCTCCAGCATAATGTACAAATAGGGGGA
Organism: Leptobrachium leishanense; assembly: GCA_009667805.1. Lineage (NCBI taxonomy): Eukaryota > Metazoa > Chordata > Amphibia > Anura > Megophryidae > Leptobrachium > Leptobrachium leishanense. Next base: position 299,462,471 of record CM019065.1, on the reverse strand, counting down.
AGTGACTAAAAGAGGTAATAAGACACCCTTGTTTAATAATGCATGTATATTCTAGAAGTGTTTTGTATCTGCTTACAGCAATTTCTAAACACTACAGGTAGAACTGATACAGACGTCTTCCAGTTTCTCTCAGAAAATAGGCACGCATCGTGAGTACAACAATACACATAAATTTGGATATCCTTAATGCTGCCATCTGTTTGAACATCCTCACGTCCCATTCTTTAACAACACATTTCTTTACCTCTACTATGAATAACACTACACACACACACAGATTCTTTTTCAGGGGCTGGAACTCGCCACAGCTTTTAATTTGAAAATAAAATAATAATAATATATGAACATATAAATGTATATCCTCTTAGGCTAAATAATCATATGCATACAACCATAAATTACATCTGATAATTATACACATAAGGCTGGTGTCAGACAAGCGTTTTACAAGCGGAAGGAACATTCGTGAGAGTGGACGTTCCTTCCACTCTGACGTCTGTCTGGCCATCTCACTCAGCGCAGTTAGTGCGCTCAGTGCTGCAAGGCTCGATCTTCCGATGGAGGATCGAACTTTGCAGCCGCGTCGAATGCGCAAGGTAGCGCTTACATGGGGAGGCTCTCTAAACGGACACAGCAATTCGTGAGTGCGCTACAGTGTGTGGCCGGCCCCGTCGAAGCGAACAATGCTGCGACGAACACCAGGAGGCACGTCAGTACGGGCGTATATAGTGCACTTGTCTGACACCAGCCTAAGACCTCCTTACCTAACCCAATCTCCTTCCCTATGGACCCAGTGGATTCATGGCATGTCATCTTCCATTACTTAAACTGTAAAAATGTATGTAGCATATACAATACGCCAATGGCTCAAAATTTCAAGTCCCAAGCTACTAGCCACGCCAGGCCTTTAAGAGTTACTCACCACCAGTTTCCCCACCTAACTCCTTCTCTGCCCTTAACTCCGCCACCAAATACACCCTCTTAAAGGAAAATAAGTGCTTTACATCAACAGGGATGTTTGACTGCTCAACTTTTAATATACTTTGTGCATTTTTTTCATCTCCACAATCACTCCAGATACATGTATACCCAGACACATCAGACTCCAGATACATGTATACCCAGACACATCAGACTCCAGATACATGTATACCCAGACACATCAGACCCAGATACATGTATACCCAGACACATCATACCCAGATACATGTATACCCAGACACATCACACCCCAGATACATGTATACCCAGACACATCACACCCCAGATACATGTATACCTATTCCCCATCAGACCACATTGTGAGCAGAGCAAGGGACCAAATGAGAACCGTCAGGACTGGGCAGGCATGGGCGGCAGACGTCCGGCCGCCGGCCATCATCTTAGATTCCCCAGCCGACGGCCAGACCTAAAAATAATATGGCCGCTGCCAGAATATGCAATGCAGGCAGCACAAAATTATTTATTCTACATTCCCACTCGTCCTCACGGAATTTACACTCGCCAAATGCTAGCAGGCGAGTGGAAATTTTGAGGTATGAAATCCACTATAATAAGCCTATTTGACATGCAGAGGGCTCGCGGTTGTAATCATTTTTTGCTACTTCAGCACATTTCAGTAACACACAGGATGCTAAAACCATTTCATGAGCTGTAGCACATCAGAAGTAAAGTCTGACATGCCACAACTTTGGGAACATGTGGGTTAGAGCCTAGACAAAATAATTTCATATGCAGTAAACAAAACAACTCTGCGTTGTTTAAGTAAAACATCAAAACAAGTTTATTCAATATTTGACTCTTGCAGGAGCTTTTGAAGATGGAGTGTACTCAATCATTGTTGTGAAGGGGTTAAATCTAATACTGTTCCTAAGAATTTAACATTTTTATTGGACCATTCCATTATCTTGAAGTAAGTATAAGGATGTGGCTGTGGAACAGTAACATGTGCTTGGCTGGCTGGATGCAATTTAGGAACATTTTGGAGGGTCATGGTTAAGGCAATGACTTTGGAAGCTTCAGAAGACGTTGATGGCATTGTAGGCTAGTTGTTTATGTAGTCTGCTGCCACCCAGTGGCTGTCCCTCTATCATGTCACCTACAGGGTTATTCAGATAGAGGTGAAAAACAGTTGAAATGCCAGGAGAATAACCAATCTAGACCAAATAGCCGATCTGGAAAATAAGTAAATGGGCTCATTTTGATTGTTTTGTGCTCATGATGTTTACACGTGATTTGAAATAATGTTTTATTTAAGGACCTAGACAAATTCTATATCCTTATTTTCAGAAGACTCAGCACATTAATAAGATAGCATTATTATATGTATAGGACATGCTCTGTCAGAATGCTATAACAATAAATGTGAATTTCCATTCAGATTTCAATCATTTACAGTGTGTAAAGCTATTTTTTCATATGTTATCATCCAAATCTTTCTGGCTATATATTCTATGGGAAACTCTTGTTAAAAAAAAATTAGAAATGGTACCTGTTACTGCATTTTTCTGTGAAAATATGCAATTTTAGCTAAAATTGCATAAACTAAATTTTTCGCTAATATATTGGCGCACAGTGTTTATGAATAAATTGACCATGTATAAAACACTGACCTTGCACGTGGCATGGGAAATGAGAAGGTAACGGCAATAGTATTGCTCATTTTATATGTGACAAATGGACTATTTAGTTATTTTTTTGCAAAGTATTTTACCAGGAAGAATACATTGAGATTCTCTCATTTTCAAGTATGTCCCTGGGTTTAAGAAATATTGAAATTGTTACAGTTGTTACAGAAATACAAAGTAATAAAATGCAAGATATTAAAAACAAAACACAAATATACAGATTAACACAGAAAATAATTATGTAGGAAATATAGTCACTATGTTACATGTTTACAGGTGCATTCTTTATCAAGGTATATTAACCCGTTTGCTTCTGAGTTATTTCACGTCTGTGTGCTGAGTTAATTTTTTTACCGGTTTCGCTCAACATGTTTAAACGCGTTTTGAAGCCTTATTTTATTATATGACCCAGACATATCATATATCGTTCTTTCCATCAGACTCGACAGATTCATAATATATCATTATTATATGTATACGTCATGTCCTGTCTGTATATTATAACAAAAAATGCAATAAAATTGGAATTTTCAATAATTTGTAAAGTGTTTTTTTTTCACATTTTAACATGCGAGCGTTTGCGGTTATATTTTCTATGACTTGCGCTTGTTAAAAAAATTTGAAATGGGGGACTTGTTACATTTTTTGGGGGGGGGGAAATTACACGATTTTTAACAAACGCACCCCATACAAAAATCATTAGCGCAGCATCATTATTCACATTATAATTTAAATGGGAACAATATTGCTGCATTAAAAAAAAAAGGTTTTTTTTAATTTATTTTTTAATATTCTTTCATTTATTTCGTTCACTTTTAACATAGTCATGTTTGGTATCATTGGAAAGGCCATGCTCTGGCCGATCCAACGATACCAAACATTAACCCCTAGCTGCCATGAATCTGGAGATAGGGGGTTCATTGGAACGTCCTATCTCCACCATTGGTGGCAGCTAGGGGTTAACGCCAGAACTGACGTCATCCCGCTATGTATGATGACGCTAGTCATCAGGGGGAGATCCCAGAAGCTTGGCCGACATTCAAGATGTCGGCCAGCTCCGGGAGAGGATCGTGATCTGGCGCCTTTTGTAGATGACATCTATTGTCGCCGCCGGGGTCCTGGAGTTTCGGGCTGACATCCAAGATGATTGCTGCCTCCTGTGCTAGGACGCGCTCAGCGCATCCATAGCACAGGAGAACCACTTGGCTGGACGCGCTGAGCGTGTCCTTAGCAGCCAAGTGGTTAATAGAGTGCTCTTGAGTGACTTAAGACTGGGGCAAGATTTGATGGTGTCTGGGAAGTTATTCTATAATTGCGGTACTCTGTAGGAAAATGAGGATTAAGCCACTTTATTTTTGTATTGTGGCACTGCAAGTACGGTGCTGGTCCTGGATCGGAGGTTATAGGATGTGGGAACTTCAGGGGGACGCAGTCTATTCAGGTAGGGTGGTAGCTTTCCAGAAAACCTCTTAAACACCAGATTGGAAAGGTGAAGGGTGCGTCTAGATCCAGCGACGGACAGTTTAGCTCTTTTAAGGCTAGGGTCAGACGAACACATTTTTCGCGTTGTCCGTGAAAAAGTGCTTTCGAACGAATGGACGCATTTTTTCACGGAATACGCGATAGCGGTCATACGATGCGCATTTCCGTCCGTGATTTTGTACGGATCATCAATAAAACACTTTTTGTGTCTGGACGTGATGTTGGCCGGACATTAGCAGCGTCTGACGTCTCCTAATCACACACACAGGCCGCTAGCAGACACAGCGCACTCTGTACGTCCGTACTAGCGGTTCTACGTTCTTGCAAAAATGCGTTCGTTTGCCACTTGCGTTGCGCTGCCGCACTTTTGTGCAGCTGTTCTTCGTATGCTGCCCGGCATTGGACGTCATTTGCTGCTAGCACGGCCGTGATTTAGTGCTGCTAAAAACGCACGTTAATACTGACCCTAGCCTAACATGTCACAATGGTGGGTCATGTAGGTACATTGTATTCCAAAGCGGCAGAATGAGTTATACAATGTAGTATGTTTCTGAAGGTGTGTTTTGCGGGGCAGCTGCATACACTACAATGCCATTGCTTTGGAAAAAATAAATTCTTCTGTGTTTGTGGGGGTTTGTTTCTTTTACATTTTACACCTAACATTGTGGGATGTAAAGAATGGAAATACATGGGTCCAAAGACTTCACCCCCCATTCTCCTCACAGCAGTCCGGTAGCTTCTGTTTTAGGCTAGGGTCAGACTAACGCATTTTTCGCGTTGTCCGTGAAAAAGTGCGTTCGAACGAATGGACGCACTTTTTCACGGAATACGCGATAGCGGTCATACGATGCGCATTTTCAGCCGTGATTTTTTACGGATCATCAATAAAACACTTTTTGTGTCTGGACGTTATGTTGGCCGGACATTAGCAGCGTCTGACGTCTCCTAATCACGCACACACGCCGCTAGCAGACACAGCGCACTCTGTACGTCAGTACTAGCGGTTCTACGTTCTTGAAAAAATGCGTTCGTTTGCCACTTGCGTTGCGCTGCCGCACTTTTGTGCAGCCGTTCTTCGTATGCTGCCCGGCATTGGACGTCATTTGCTGCTAGCACGGCCGTGATTTAGTGCTGCTAAACGCACGTTAATACTGACCCTAGCCTAACATGTCACAATGGTGGGTCATGTAGTTACATTGTATTCCAAAGCGGCAGAATGAGTTATACAATGTAGTAGGTTTCTGAAGGTGTGTTTTGCGGGGCAGCTGCATACACTACAATGCCATTGCTTTGGAAAAAATAAATTCTTCTGTGTTTGTGGGGGTTTGTTCCTTTTACATTTTACACCTAACATTGTGGGATGTAAAGAATGGAATTACATGGGTCCAAAGACTCCACCCCAGTGGCGTAGCGTGGGTTGTCAGCGCCCGGGGCCAGCAAAGAATTGTGCGCCCCCCCCCCAACCTGTGGACGTTATCGATATTGCCCCAGCTCACACATGGATTTGCCCCCAGCTCACACATGGATTTGCCCCCCAGCTCACACATGGATTTGCCCCCAGCTCATGGATTTGCCCCCCAGCTCATGGATTTGCCCCCAGCTCATGGATTTGCCCCCAGCTCATGGATTTGCCCCCCAGCTCACTCATGGATTTGCCCCCCAGCTCATGGATTTGCCCCAAGCTCATGGATTTGCCCCCCAGCTCACTCATGGATTTGCCCCCCAGCTCACTCATGGATTTGCCCCCATCTCATGGATTTGCCCCCAGCTCACTCATGGATTTGCCCCCCAGCTCACTCATGGATTTGCCCCAGCTCTCACATGGATTTGCCCCCAGCTCACTCATGGATTTGCCCCCATCTCATGATTTGCCCCCCAGCTCACTCATGGATTTGCCCCCATCTCATGGACTTGCCCCCCAGCTCACTCATGGATTTGCCCCCCAGCTCATGGATTTGCCCCAAGCTCATGGATTTGCCCCCCAGCTCACTCATGGATTTGCCCCCCAGCTCACTCATGGATTTGCCCCCATCTCATGGATTTGCCCCCCAGCTCACTCATGGATTTGCCCCCCATCTCATGGATTTGCCCCCAGCTCATGGATTTGCCCCCAGCCCTTACCTGGATATTGCCCCAGCTCCGGCGGGGGTCGAGGGGACCGGGACCCAGATGCGGGCAGCGCGGGAGCGCCTGCCCGGTCTTTAACAGTCCGTCCTGTTAGGTGATGCCGCGCAGCCGGTCACGTGGTCCGGCCAATCAGGTGGTACAGAGACTCCGTACCACCTGATTAGCCGGACCACGTGACCGGCTGCGCACGCCGCGCACGCCGCGCACGCCGCGCACGCCGCGCAGCCGCATCACCTAACAGGACGGACTGTTAAAGACTGGGCAGGCGCTCCCGCGCTGCCCGGCATCTGCGTCCCCTCAACCCCGGGCCAGTTTTAGGGGCGCAAATGCGCCCCTAACAAAACTGCGCCCGGGGCCACGGCCCCCCCAGCCCCCCCCACGCTACGCCACTGCTCCACCCCCCCCCCCATTCTCCTCACAGCAGTCCGGTAGCTTCTGTTTTAGGCTAGGGTAAGACTAATGCATTTTTTACGTTGTCCGTGAAAAAGTGCGTTCGAACGAATGGACGCATTTTTTCACGGAATATGCGATAGCGGTCATATGATGCGCATTTTCGTCCGTGATTTTGTACGGTTATCAATAAAACACTTTTTGCGTTTGGACGTGATGTTGGCCGCACATTAGCAGCGTCTGACGTCTCCAAATCACGCACACACGCCGCTAGCGGACTCAGCGCACTCTGTACGTCAGTACTAGCGGTTTGACATTCTCGAAAAAATGCGTTCGTTTGCCACTTGCGTTGCGCGGCCGTTCTTCGTATGCTGCCCGGCATTGGACGTAATTTGCTGCTAGCACGGCCATGATTTAGTGCTGCTAAACGCACGTTAATACTGTGTTAGTCTGACCTTAGCCTGAGATGGACCAATGCTTAATAACGCTTTGCTCCATCCCCTCCACATTTGATCTAGGCGCAGGATATGAGAAAGAGACTTCGAGCAGTGACATTGTTTTCTTTACAAGTAAAAGCGCACAATGCCACCAGTTTAGAAATGAAAAAAGAATAAAAAAGTAAGATTTTGCATTTCAATTTTTTTTCTTTTTAAAATTTTTACACATTTATATGTTCATATTTGGAATTATTGGATTACCTTTCCAATGACCCCTCACTTGACCTTGTGCAGTGTAAAAATCAGACGCAGGGTTGTAAAGGACATATATCTATTTATTTTACACATAACCTGGTCATGTTGGGCATCACTGGAAAGACCATGCTACTCTAGCTTCCATGGATCGGGAGATACAGGGGTCCAAGGGACCCCCCTTTCTCAACCATATTTCCATAAGGATTTCTCTGTCATCACGCCAATGCCCATGCCCCAGTTTAGATGCAGGTCATGCCTATATTTCAAGTGTTACTAAACTTGAAAGGTGGCTATCCAGCCTCTTCAACCAAGTACTAAAATTGCCAGGAAGCCTTACTTGCATCTTGCACAGAACTAAGTGTAGCGTGGTTTGTCTATGGCATGCTAGTTTGAGTCATACTCGCTTTATATAGAGCTTGGCCACACAGTGTGAACTGTGCAGTCAGCGACTCTACAGGAAACTCCTGTCCTACAGGAAGATGTCAGTCAAGCATCCACAGTACGAGCTTTCAAATTAACCGGATAAGGGTTTATCAACAACATGTTGTGCCATAAGCTGTGGGCAGCTGTGGGCAGCAATTCCCCCAGCTTGCATGTAAATTCACTCTTCTAATAATGCAATTGTGAAATGTAAATGGTAGAGGCAAAGTCTCAGGCTAGGGTCAGACTAACGCAGTATTAACGTGCGTTTAGCAGCACTAAATCACGGCCGTGCTCGCAGCAAATGACGTCCAATGCCGGGCAGCATACGAAGAACGGGCGCACAAAAGTGCAGCTGCGCAACGCAAGTGGCAAACGAACGCATTTTTGCAAGAACGTGATACCGCTAGTACTGTCGTACAGAGTGCGCTGCGTCCGCTAGCGGCGTGTGTGCGTGATTAGGAGACGTCAGATGCTGCTAATGTCCGGCCAACATAACGTCCAGACACAAAAAGGGTTTTATTGATGATCCGTACAAAATCACGGATGGAAATGCGCATCGTATGACCGCTATCGCGTATTCCGTGAAAAAATACGTCCATTCGTTCGAACGCACTTTTTCACGGACAACGCGAAAAATGCGTTAGTCTGACCCTAGCCTCAGTAGGAGTGACCCTCTAGAGAAGTAGTTCCCAACTAGGATTGCCAGATCAGCCATGTTTTATTGGACACATACAGGGTTATTCAAAGAGAATCGAAAAGTCACCGCAGGTTCGGTGACTTTTTGTTCTCTTCAATTCGGTGCAATTTGGCAATCCCATTTCGGGGACCCTGCAGAGTATTCAGCAAGCACCACAGGGCCGTCGTAGTGCAGGGAAAAGCCACCGCAAACCCGACGAAAACTCACTGCAAAACCCAGCGAACGCACACCAAAACCCGAAAAAAAACATCTGGATTAACCCCGCCGAACACGCCGGAGAAACCCGAGCAGGAGCCGATCACAGAGCAGAGCAGATGCCGGAGAAAGCCGACACCGTAGACGAGTGAAGAAAAAACAAAACCGTACGCTTGAGGCTGGGGTCAGACGAGTGCAGTGTTAACGTCCGTGTTGCCGCACATAAGTACGTCCGTGGCAGCATAGCATTCTGACCAATGGAGCCCCACACACGAAGTACGTCCGCACAGAGGTGCGGATGCATGACGGACGCTGCAAACGGACGCAGGTTAGGCAAGAACGTAATACTGCTAGAACGGACGTGCGGAGTGCGCCACGTCCACAACGTCTGCATAGCTTTCTATGTGAGTGATGGAGCATGGTCAGACAGACTGCATTTATACGTCCAGCATTTTTGACGGACAGAATGTTTTTTCATTGTAATTTATTTTCCCTGCTACATCAGTCAAAAAATACATCAGTGAAAAAACGGACTGTGTGGCCACTACCTTGTTGTCAGTCAGTAAGTACGTCCGTACTGCACGGACGCACAGTCCGTACAAAATGCGCTCATCTGACCCTAGCCTGAATGTTTGAAAAGTGAAACGCTGTTTGCAAAGAAACTACAGAATGAAAATGTCTGAAATTTACATATAAGATCCAATGAATAATAAAAAGGGCTGTTACAGAAAAAATAAAAAACGGAAATTTTTTTTTTGCAAAAAATGCCTTAAAGATCCTAAAAAATCTAAAAATACTTTCTACTGCAGAATATTATAATTACCGGTTTATTAGATATTGAATTAAAACGGGAATATTTTTAACATTGAAGCCTATGGGATTCTCCTGAATAAACCTGTTGAATGAAACCACCGAACAGCAGGGCAATTCGGGAACCTTTCACTGCTGGTTTTTGTTCTCTGAATAGCCGAAGCAGTGCTTCACTATGGGGATTCACTGCCCTCGAACAGGCAACATTTGGCGAACTGCCTGCTTTCTGAATAGCCAAATGGCCAGGAAAGGTAACTGTACGCTGAATTTCAGCGTTCAGTTACCTTTCGGCCCCAATTCGGATCTCTTTGAATAACCCTGATAGAATTTATTCATGTTGATGGGTGGAGCATGACAAATGCAATCCTGCAGCATGTAGAATCCATATGCTGAGCAAAAAGGGGTTTGTGAGGGTCCGGAGAACGAACAACAGCACTAGTGACCTGTTCTACGGTGGGGCCCGCTCAGGTCTCACAATGCTTTAGCTCGATTGTGCCATTACAGGGACAACAGCTCCAAATGCAAATCAGACTGCAATCACCCAGAAAGGGTGGCCAGTACTGACATGCCAAGGACGTTATCCCTGCACGAGAGATGCAGCAACCCCACCTTGTTAGGCCTCATCAGGAGGGTATAGCTGAAACCTCTCTAGGCACCTCGAGCAAGGGGTCCACGTCTGGATTACCCTGTATACTTAAAGTGAGCAAAAAGGAGTTTGTGAGAATCCATATGCTATAGTTATGTAATGAAAAAGGAATCCCATGTGACCTGCCTTGATTCCCTTCCTGCAGCATATCAATTGTACAGATTGCAGGGCAGCACTTTTTCCTGTGCTTCCCTCTGCATAAAACAGCAATATGTATTCAGAAAAACCTGGCCAATCTGGAAACCCTATTCCCAAACCTGGCTCTCATGTTCCACCAGGTCAGGTTTGCCAGGTATCTGAAGCACAGTACAGGTGATATGATTTGCTGCTCAATGATTGTAGGCAGTGGCATCACTAGGGTTGGTGTCACCCGGTGCGGTAACTCATGGTGTCACCCCCCCCGAGTTTTACGTTTTTTTTTTTTGTTTTTTTTTACTACTCTTACTCATAAATAAGTACTTCCGTATAACACTGAACCTACGCCTTGCCTACCCAGGATATACTTGAAAATGAGAGAATTCTCAATGTATCCTTCCAGGTAAAAAAGTAGTTTTGTGTAAAAAAAAAAAAATAATTTTTAGGGTGTCACCCTAGGGGGTGGTGCCACCCGGTGCGGGCTGCCCCCCTAGCGACGCTAGTGATTGTAGGATTCAATCTGCATTTCCCCAAGGTGATCCTTAAAACCTGGCGTGTTAGGGGTACCTGAAGACAGGTTTGGGAAACACTACCTTACACTTTCTGACCTCTATCCTGAACTTAACACTGAACAAAGAGGCAGAAATCCCCATGCCCTGGAAGACGTGGATCACAAAACTGATTCATAGAGGGTTCCATCCTGACAATATGTCAATAATATCAATTGCTAAAATTCTTCTTTTGCCAGATTGGGATTATTGAGGTTTACATTAAAAAGTATTTGATCGAATGACCTTTTCACCATGGTATGGGGAAGCAGTGACTTGTAATTAAAAACGGTTTATGATATACCTGTTAAAGGAAATAATTGTATTAACCTTTTGAACTGGTTAAAACGTGTAATATAAAATACCAGTAAAAAGGGTTGCATTCTAATTATTGTTAAATATATATGAACATGACAGGAAGCATTCTGTTAATTGCAGAGTGCAGCGCATTACAAGGATATAACCTCATGATCCAGGGATTATATTTGAAAGTGAATTGTTACATTAGGCTACATGTGAATTTATGGAGACTATTGTTATACCCTCTCATCCATGTAACTTCTCCCCCTTCCAAGTCCATTTCTCCTCCCCTTTATCATGTCCACCTCAACCTTTCATCATGTCCCCCCCCCCCATCCTTTGCATGGCTTTCTTCGAGCCAGCAACAGGGGGCTTTGCTTCCATCAGCGGCAGCATGGAGAGCTGTGAGAAAGTGACATTATATGGTCACTTCCTCCCAGCTCTGCCGCAGGAGTAAAGGTGACTGGCTACTGGCTAGGAGGACGCGGGTCCTAGCGTCTCCCAAAATGATGGAGATGCAGGCGGATAATCGATGCTCTGTGTCAATGCATCACGGCATTTGATTATTTTCCCTATTCCCCAGCGTGGCGACACACCAGAGGCATTCACGCAAGCTGAATAATAGCGTATTATTACCTAATAGTAATGGGAATGTTGGAACCACGGGCGTTAAAAGGAAGTGGAATAGGATATGGGTTTAGAAGATATACGCAGCCCAAAGGGATATGTTTGACACCCAAAAACACATATATTAAAGTGCCAAACAATCTCATATAGAGAATAATTCTCTATATGAGATTCGATATTTATGCGTAGCGATTTGGTTGATATAGATCCGCACTAGCACTTTGTTTGGCACTTTAATATATGATTACCTTTCCAAGCATCACTGTATACCACAATTACTATCCATTATTATCCTTTGCGCCTAAGGGGACTTCCTTCTTTGTTATTATTACCTAAGGCTAGGGTCAGACGAACGCATTTTTCACGTGCGTTTAGCCGCACGAAATCACGGCCGTGCTAGCAGCAAACGACGAACGGCCGCACGAAAGTTCGTCCGTGCAACGCAAGTGGCCAACGAACGCATTTTTTCGAGAACGTCAAACCACTACTACTGACGTACAGAGTGCGCTGCGGCCGCATAGCGGCGTGTGTGTGTGATTAGGAGACGTCAGACGCTGCTAGTGTCCGGCTAACATAACGTCCAGACACAAAAAGTGTTTTATTGACGATCCGTACAAAATCACGGACGAAAAGGCGCATCGTATGACCGCTATCGCGTATTCCGAGAAAAAATACGTACGTTCGTTCGAACGCACTTTTTCACGGACAACGTGAAAAATGCGTTCGTCTGACCCTAGCCTAATAGTACCCTATTATTCAGCGATGTGTAATGCCTTGTTTGCATAACCTCTAACACTATCAGGGTTATTCAAAGAGCTCTGAATTGTGGCCGAAAGGTAGCCGAACGCTGAAATTCATCGTACGGTTACCTTTCCTGGCCATTCGGCTATCTAGAGAGCAGGCAGCTCGCCAAATGTTGGCGAATTACCTGCACATACGGTGCCTGTTCCAGGGCAGTGAAATCCCCATAGAGAAGCAATGCTTCGGCTATTCAGAGAGCACAAAACAGCTGATAAAGATTGCCGAATTGCCCTGCCATTCGGTGGTTTCATTCGACAGGTTTATTCAGGCGAATCCCATAGGCTTCAATGTTAAAAATATTCCCGTTTTAATGCAATATCTAATAAACCATTGATTTATAATATTCTGCAGTAAAAAGACTCTTTATTTCTAGATTTTTTAGGATCTTTCAGGCATTTTTTTTTTAGCAAAACTTTTTTCCGTTTTTTTCTTTTTTCTGTAACAGCCCTTATCATTCATTGGATCTTATATGTAAATTTCAGACATTTTCGTTCTGTAGTTTATTTGCAAACAGCGTTTCACTTTTCAAACATTCAAGCAAACAGTTTTTTTAATTTATTCACTCCATTCGTCTGCGGTGTCGGCTTTTTCCAGCGGCTCGCTGCGTGTGATCAGCTCCTACTCGTGTTTTTCCGGCGTGTTCGGCGGGTTAATCAAGATGTTTTTGCGGGTTTCAGTGTGCGTTCGCTGGTTTTTGCAGTGAGTGTTCGTTGGGTTTGCAGCACCTTTTCCCTGCACTACGACGGCCCTGTTGTGCTTGCTGAATACACTGCAGGGTCACCAAAATGGGATTGCCAAATCGCACCGAATTGAAGAGAACAAAAAGTCACCGAACGTGCGGTGACTTTTCGATTCTCTTTGAATAACCTGTATGTTGTAGCTGATACTTAGGCTGATTTCTAGGTTCACCACGTTTATACAATTTTTCTCATTTCCACTGTCTCTTTGATAGAGAGAAGTTTCCAGGAGTGATATATGATGACAAGCAATGTGAATTTGTGTTTCTCCCTAATTACAAAAATGTGTTAAAGGGCGAACTTTGGTCTGGTCAACTCATTGGGAACATGTATATTTCAAATGTGATCAACGATTATACCTAATACTCTATTGATATTTACCTAAACCCAATAGGGTTATGCATGACTTTTTTTTAGTTTCGTTTATTTTTCGGGTGTTTTTTTTTTTTTTTTCCTTTCAGATCATTTCGGACAGTTTTTCTTTCATTTCGGATCATTCGATTTGGTGATTCTGATCATTTTGGCATTTCGGCGATCCGGATCATTTTGCCGATTTGGCACATTTCGGATGATTCCGATCAGTTAGTTTTACGCTTTTTTATGACTTATTTTGTTTTTTATTGCCCATTTAAGAATGAGAAGTAGATTACTACCAATAGAATGAAAGTTTCTTTTAGAGTTTTTTAGGCATTTTTTGGGTGAAATTTTAGGTTTCCTAACTTTTTTTTAAAGAAACAAGGCTTTATAACCCATAGGTTTCAATGCAGCATATGAATCCGCACACTGCCGGGCCGTGCCTCTCTGCAGTATAATTAATGCAACATATGAATTGGCACACTGCCGGGCAGTGCCTCTCTGCAGTATAATTAATGCAGCTTATGAATCCGCACACACTGCCGGGCAGCGCCTCTCTGCAGTATAATTCAGCATATGAATCCACACACTGCCGGGCAGCGCCTCTCTGCAGTATAATTCAGCATATGAATCTGCACACTGCCGGGCAGCGCCTCTCTGCAGTATAATTAATGCAACATATGAATTGGCACACTGCCGGGCAGTGCCTCTCTGCAGTATAATTAATGCAACATATGAATTGGCACACTGCCGGGCAGTGCCTCTCTGCAGTATAATTAATGCAGCTTATGAATCCGCACACACTGCCAGGCAGCGCCTCTCTGCAGTATAATTCAGCATATGAATCCGCACACTGCCGGGCAGTGCCTCTCTGCAGTATAATTAATGCAACATATGAATTGGCACACTGCCGGGCAGTGCCTCTCTGCAGTATAATTAATGCAGCTTATGAATCCGCACACACTGCCAGGCAGCGCCTCTCTGCAGTATAATTCAGCATATGAATCCGCACACTGCCGGGCAGCGCCTCTCTGCAGTATAATTAATGCAACATATGAACTGTCACACTGCCGGGCAGCGCCTCTCTGCAGTATAATTAATGCAGCTTATGAATCCGCACACTGCCGGGCAGCGCCTCTCTGCAGTATAATTCAGCATATAAATCCGCACACTGCTGGGCAGCACCTCTCTGGAGATCGATTCATTGATTCAGATCAATTCATTTTTTGATCAGTTCGTTTTTCGTTTTTTTAGGAGTTATAATTAATGCAGCATATGAATCCACACACTGCTGGGACGTTCCCAGCATTGTGCGGATTCATATGCTGCATTAATTATACTGCAGAGAGACACTGCCCAGCAGTGTGCGGATTCATATGCTGCATTAATTATAACTCCTAAAAAAACGAAAAACGAACTGATCAAAAAATGAATTGATCTGAATCAATGAATCGATCTCCAGAGAGGTGCTGCCCAGCAGTGTGCGGATTTATATGCTGAATTATACTGCAGAGAGGCGCTGCCCGGCAGTGTGCGGATTCATATGCTGCATTAATTATACTGCAGAGAGACACTGCCCAGCAGTGTGCGGATTCATATGCTGCATTAATTATACTGCAGAGAGACACTGCCCAGCAGTGTGCGGATTCATATGCTGCATTAATTATACTGCAGAGAGGCTCTGCCCAGCAGTGTGTGGATTCATATGCTGAATTATTCTGCAGAGAGGCACTTCCCAGCAGTGTGCGGATTCATATGCTGCATTAATTAGGCTAGGGTCAGACAAACGCATTATGTGCGGACTGTGCGTCCGTGCACAACGGACGTACTTTCTGACTGACGACTGATGTAGATGGGAAATAAAATTAATATGAAAAAACATTTTGTCTGTCAAAAATGCAGTCCGTCTGACTACGTTCCATCACTCACACACAAAGCTCTGCGGATGTTGCGGACGTGGCGCACTCCGCACGTCCGTTCTTGCCTAACTTGCGTCCGTTTGCCGCGTCCGTTGTGCGTCCACACTTCCATGCGGAACGTACTTCATGTGTGGGTCTCTATTGATCATAATTGTATGCTACCACAGCCGTTAAAATGTGCGGCAACACGGATGTGAACACTGCACTCGTCTGAGCCTAATACTGCAGAGAGGCGCTGCCCGGCAGTGTGCGGATTCATATGCTGCATTGAAACCTATGGGTTAAAAAGCCTGGTTTCTTTTAAAAAAGGTTAGGAAACCTACAATTTCACCCAAAAAATGCCTAAAAAATCCTAAAAGAATAACTAAGTAAAGAAACTTTCATTCTATTGGTAGTAATCTACTTCTCATTCTTAAATAAGCAGTAAAAAACGAAATAAGTCATAAAAAAAGCGAAAACCCAACTGATTAGAATCACCCGAAATGAGCCGAATCGGCAAAATGATCCAAATCATCGAATCGATCTGAAATTTCGGATTGATCCGAAATTTCGGGTGGTCAATACTTTGTTTTCGGAAATGCTCCCGAACCACGAAGATGGTGAATTTCGTCCAAATTTCAATTCGGAACGATACGAATTGCACATCTCTAGAACCCAATAACACCAGCTGCAATTAGCAATAAGAGTGTATGTAACATTGGAACAAGGTTCAATACTCCAATTACGGAAGCACCCTTAAGTCAAAATACCGACTAATGCTTCAAATAACATTTTTTTACGTTTCGATACTTCAAATAATTTTTTTTTATTGTTTCCGGTTTAGCATTGCCAGTTTTACTCCATCCTTTCTATTTATCACTGCCTATATTAGTGAGGCACCTGCTAACGTTGCAGCCTTAGCACCCTTTGCTGAGGTTTATTTTCTTTCTATAATCAAGTGGGTGCACAGAATTTGGTATTTTTGGCGTTTATTATTCTCAAACACAAAAATTGTATGTTCAGTTTGACTGCAGCCATTCTGTTTTTGCATAGCGATTGAGACAGTGGTATCTCATAGGGGATTATCAAATAAGTGTCCTTTCTTAAATTGCAAAGAAAACACCGGGCACTTCTTAAAACTAAAAACGAAACCGCAAAAGAATGGGTTGCATCTGTTATGCTTCCCTTTTGCCGTTTATTTTTAGCTGGAAAATGCTGACGTCTTTTCATGATATCTGCTCTAAAAACCACTGTTCATATTTGAGTGCTTGCATTTATTACAGTATCTCTGGCTGATTTAGTTCTATTTTAAAAATGTTCCCTCCTTTTTGTTAAACTTCACCGTCAATTTGCTTCCACATCCCCTCTCCATGCTGTAAATGTTCTCTATACAAACCCTCCTTAGGCTG